>JABUQX010093703.1:15000-20000 GCA_015478945.1 Trachelipus rathkii | reverse complement strand
TTGCATACCTGTACAGCTTCCAGATCAGTAGATGAATTCTCATTGAATCTTGAACCTAATATTCAGTAAACAATATAAGTTTTAATAATTTAACCCTTAGACTACAGAAGATATTTACAGAAACTGAACCCACGTGGCTTCATCGATAAATATCACGACATATATATATTTTTTATTTTTTTTATTTTTTTTTTTACAGATTACCACCACTCACGGGCTGAGCCCTTTCAAGGAGGGGGCAGGAAATAAAATACAGGAAAGCCCACCCAAGCCAAACCTAACGCAATCTCTCAGGTGTGCGCAGACGTGGGTTTTAAAGAGAGGAAGATTAAATTACAGTAGGAAAAACAGAAGATGGCAAGGAGTTCCACAGAGCAGAAGTGGCTGGAAAGAAGGAGGCACCACAACGAACGAGTCTGGGATTTTCAATGCCCACGCAAAATTCATGCGAGAGCATGGCACCCCTTGTATTGCGAGGGCGACGCAATGGAGGTGGAATGCGAGTGGCCAACTCCTCTGAGCATCTACCGTTGAGTACCTATAGAAAGAGATAGTGCGCCAACGTCACGTCGCAGAGATAGAGGGTCAAGAAGTTAGAAAGTAGGGACAGTTAATTAGTCTCTTGGCTTTAGATCAACCCTATCCAATAGAAGGTGGAACCGGAGCCCCCCAGATGTAAGAGCAGTACTCCAAAACAAGGGCGGCAATTAAGGCCCTTATATAACTGGAGTAAGCTTCTGCAGAAGAAAAAAATTCCCGCAACTGAACAGAAACTCCAGTTTCTTTGAGGCCACCTTAGCAACCGTGTGAATATGAGGTTTCCAAGATAAATTTTTGTTTATGTTCAGGACCAAGAATGTTTATGTTGTCAACACGTGAGACGTTAGAACGTTCGAAAAAAATAGAAAGGTTAGAGGTGTTTTGAGAGGAGAATGTAAGTAGGTGAGTTTCAAAGAGTTGAATTTCACAAGGTTGTGGCGGACCCCACAGGGAAATCCCATCCAGGTCGGCAAGAATAGAATCGGAAAGCTGAAGACGAAGGGCCAACTCTAGATGCAAAAGAGGAGCAGATTTTGAAAACATGAGTGGAAGAAATGGGAGAGTGAGTCATCGGCCATAAGATAACAGAGTTAGAATACGACTGAGGAGATCGTTAATGAAAAGTAAGAGATAAAGTTGGGAGATAAAACAGAACTTGAGGAACACCACAATTAACAGGAAAGGTGAGAAGAAGTCGCTCCATCAACGATGCTGATATGGATCGACCAGAGAAAAACTTGACAAGAGTAAGCAAAGAGAAGGAAGGAAACCCAAAAGAAGGGAGCTTAAGAGAGTAGCGACGCAGCCATACTCGATCAAAAGCCTTGGAATATCGAGTGCCACCAACCAAGACTCCCCATAGTCCCTAGGGCAGAATACCATAAATCAGTTAGATAGCGAGAATATGTCACCAATTGACCTCGAGCGTCGAAAGCCATACAGATGATCGAAAAGAAGGGAAAGAGATTCCAGGTGATCCAGGATATGAGAGTTGTGAAAGAGTTTCAAAGATCTTAGTAGAATACAAGTGAGAGAGCTATAGGGCGATAGTTTGGAGGATCAGAGCGGCTGCCCTTTTTCGGATTGGTTGACAATAGAACGCGGCTCAGCACTGACGGAATGTACTAGTATTAAGCATAAGAGAGAGAGTTGAACGAGGACAGGGGCCAACTCGGAAGCACACTCCCTCAAAACACGGGAGAATCCCATTCCGGGCCACTAGCCTTCCTGACACACATAGATCTCAGAATCCCATGCGCCCGATCATATGTAATCACGGAAAGAGGGATAGGAAACCTGAGAGGAGAAGAAGCAGGGGGAGGGATGCCGGAATCGTCCAGGGTAGAATTAGATTAAAAAGGAGGCCGAAGAGATTAGCCTATTCAGTAGGAGAGTTAACTACAGAACCGTCGGAGCGAATAAGTGGAGGAAAGGCAGATTTCAAAAGTTATTAGAGATGGTTTTGGCAAGAGGCCTGAAAATTTTCATCAGTAGGAGAGCTAAATAGCTTGTCGCACTTTCTTTTAGTGAAAGCGCGCTTAGCTGTCGAATAATAGCTCTGCAACGATTAGCAGAATGAAAATTAGGAAGAGTGATAGAAGAACGAGAGTTTTTCCCATGCCGATAGGCAATGTCTCTCTCCTGAATGGAGCGAGAACATTCCCCACCGAACCATGGATTTTGTGGAGAAAAAGATTTAGTTGAAGAGAATGAACCCGCTCATACCCTCGACGATTACGGCTCCTACCTTTTCAGGTATATACTATATAATATATGATATATATTATAATAAATATATATATATATATATTTATATATTATATATAGATGTTATATATATTATATATATAAATATATATATATATATGAATATATATAGGTATATATATATAATATATTATATATAAATATATATAATATATACTATATATATATAAAGGAAATAAAGGGAAAACAGGGGGGCAAGACAAGGGAGGATGGAATATATATATATATATATATAAGTATTATATAATATATAATATATATAGTACTATAATATATATATATTATATATATATATATATATATATACGTCTCCTATATATATATATATATATATAATTATATATATATTATATATATATATATATATATATGTTGATTTTTCATCAATTGGAAGTAATACGCAGCTCAGAACACATCTTTTATTTCTTGCTTAGTAGGAACTGAACTTGTTCTAATGAAAAAAAATATATACATTAAATAAATACAAATATATAAAAATAGAAATACTAAATGCTAAAAAATAAACATAATAATTATACATAATTATCCGTATTATCATAAAAAATAGTTATACATGTTAAAAAAAATTTAATAAAAAATATAATAATTTTTGGACCTTTTTTTTTTATTTTTGTCCTTTATTAGCTTTTGCTTTAAAAAACTCATTTATGTTACTTTTTACATTCATACCACATTCACACCAACCATTACAATAATAATGTACCTTCTAATTACTGATGAATTTCCGACTTGGCTAAGCTTTGGGTGGTATAAGTATTACTCAGTTTGTATGGCTGCTGCTTAAGATTTATGCTTAGATTCCACTTCACTGTAATTTCTTCCTTGTGAAACCCTGGCTATGGCTTCTTCAATAGTTGTAGCTTTTAAGGATTCAGCTTGAAGATTCTAGTAATTGCTAGTAATTTCACCTCAATAGTTTCTTCTTTGTGAAATTATTAAGCTCTTGATTGAATAGATGGTACTAATTAGTTTCCTCAAATAGCTTCCTTACATTGATTGAAGTTCAAAGTTTGGATTCCACCTTAAATACTTTTTTCTTCTTTGTGGTATCTTTTGCTTGATCCGTTCTTATTTATTCTTGAATACTTCTTGTGTTGCTTGAAATATTTAGCTTCTATTCCTTGTGAGTATCTGCAATAGCCTTTATTTGCTTGCAATATCTCCTAATTTTTTATTTTTCTTATTATTTGGCTTTATTCAGCCTAGCTTCTATATTTGCAAGCCCTTTTTCTTGCCGCACCCTTTATTCTGATTTTGTCAGCAGTTTTCTTATCAATTGCAACTCTTTTCTTTTTCTTCCCTTGTAATATTTTGGTAACATTTAGTAACCATAGTTGATGTTCACATAGTAAGACTTTTCTTTAACCCTTTTTATTTTTTTTATTTTTTTATATTTTAATGGAAAATATAACATATTCCACTCCTTTGCCACTAATATTTTCTCTTATTATTCTTAGTTTCCTTAGTTTAAAATTATATTGTCCACTTGTTACAATCCTGCACTTTCTCTCAACATAATAAATTTTTTTGTTGGTCTTTTCAAAACTGTTGTACTTAAAGTATTTTTGTCTTTATTTATTTTTACATCTACTATTCTCACTCTGTTTGAGTCATTTTTATTAAACTTTTACTATTTTTCCTAAATTCCACATATGTCTTGGTTTGAAATCATCTATTAAAAGAACTAAATCTCCTTCTTTGTGTGATTCCTTTTCTGCTAACCATTTACTTCTTTTCTGCAATAAAGGCAGAAATTTTTTAATCCATTTTTCCAAAATAAGTCAGCAAGATATTTACCTGGTTTTCATCTTTTATATAAGTAGCAATCTTTTTCCTGAAATAATTCTGGAGGATAAGTTATATTGCCTTTCAGGGTTAGTAGATGATTTGGTGTTAAAGCTTCTAAGTTTTCTAAATAATTGGAAACTTCTGTTATTGGTCGGTTATTTATAATGAATTCTATTTCACAGAACAAAGTTTTCAAGTTATCATATGTCAACCTTATTGGTTGTTCTAAGAGTGAAGCTTGCAATATGTTTCTTTTAGTTCTAATATGTCTTTCAAAATGACCTCCTTTATGAGAAGATGAGGTGGTTGGAATAACCACTGTATTTCTTTTTGCTAAAAAAATTTATTTACTTGCTTATTATTCCAGTTTTTAATTTGTATTTTTAATTCTTTATTAGCTTTTACAAAGTTTAATCCATTATCTGATCGGATCAATTTCACATTACCTCTGCGGCTGATAAATCTTCTTAGAGCATTGATAAAAGCATCAGTATCCAATGAATATGACATTCCTAAATGCATTGCTCTACTACTTAAACATGAGAAAATTTATCCATATCTTTTTTCTCCTACTTTCCCTCTTTCCTCTTATTACAAGAAATGGACCAAAGGCGTCTATTCCAATGCTCGTAAAGGGTGGTATGTCACATTCTAATCTATCTCTGGGCAAATCTCCCATCAACTGTTGAGTTGGTCTTGTGTGGAGCTTTCTACAAATTATGCAATCTTTCAGAATCTTCTTAATACATCTGTTTGCTCCAATGATATAGCACTTCTCTCTTATAGCATTTAAAACTGTTTGTTTTCCTAAATGTCCATTAATTCTATGGTAATGTCTTATTATAAGCACTGTGATATGACTATTTGGCAAGATAATTGGATGC
>JABUQX010093703.1:7500-10000 GCA_015478945.1 Trachelipus rathkii | reverse complement strand
ATCTTTTCTTGTATATTTGGGTTTTGTGACATCTTAAACTCATGAATGCTGGGATACCATCTGGTGTTGAACCTTGCAATGCCCAACCAAATATATACTTAACTGCAAAAGGAAAGTTATAATAACCTTCTACTACTTCTATGGGCTTTAACAATTCATTTTTATTCATTCCTATATACAACCCTATTTTTGATTCTATGAAGTTGAAGGGCAAATGACTCAAACATTCTAATCCATTTATATCTTTGATAGATGGAGACTCTTCTATTTTAAAGGGCCACTTTTCCTTGCAGCATATATTATTTATAGTTTCAGATCTTCTCATCTCAATGTCATAAATTCCTAGATTGTTTAGTAAGTATGTTTTTATTTTATGTTGTCCATGCATTGTTGTTATATCTATATCTTTATGAGGTTTCACATATGACATACCTATTTCTGTAGCTAAATTTAAATCCATAAAATATGCTGAAGAAAATGTATCTAAACCCATATATGCTTCAATCAATTATCCTTACCTTTTAGCTTGATTTTAACTGGCACCGCAGGATATAATAACTTCCTATTGCTTACCTTTGTTTGGAAGTTTTTTGTCTCATTACTTTCTGACTCTTTTGACTCTGATTTATCTACTTTATCTATTAAATTTGCAGTGAATGCTGTTGGTGTGAAGAGTTTGAGTTGTTTTGCTCTTTCTTTGTTGAACTGGCACTTTCTTTATCTCTATGGAGAAATGTTAGATGTTGTTTATTTCATCTTACACATTTTTCTGGCCTTTCACAATTACCACTAAAGTGATTTGATCTGAGGCACTTAAAACATAATTTATTGTCTTTAATGAATTTTATTATTACATCTTGGCTTTATTTTTCAAGAATTTTGTATTTATTTATGCTAGGATTGTCTTTTTTGCAAAAAGTTACAAAACTGAGATTTATTATTATTACTACTACTATTACTATTATTATTATTATTATTATTATTATTATTATTATTATTATTATTATTATTATTATTAATTTATTTATTATTATTACGATCAGAAAATTGCATTTGGTCACTATATCAGTTGTTGATAATGATGGTGACAAAAACACGCGTCTGGTTATTGCTTTTGTTATTGTTATTGTTACTGTTATTATTATTGTTATTATTGTTATTATTGTTATTATTATTATTATTATTATTATTATTATTATTATTATTATTATTATTATTATTATTATTATTATTATTATTATTATTATTTTTATTATTATTATTATTATTATTATTATTATTATTATTATTATTATTATTATTATTATTATTATTATTATTATTATTATTATTATTATTATTATTATTATTATATTATTATTATTATTATTATTATTCCTATTATATTAACATTATTATTGTTATTTCTATGGTCATTATTATTTTCCTTTGTATAAAGTTACTTACCTTTTCACCTTGCAATTTTGTTTGTTTTGGCTTGGCACTAGCTCCAAGTTCTCCAAATAAGGGTGTGTTCATGATCCTTGCTTCTTTTTCAACAAACTTTGTGAATCTACTAAAATTTATTTTTTTAATTTTCTTCTAACATATTATCCACTTTATTTCTCCATTTATCACGCTGTTTATAGGGAAGTTTTTTAACTATTCTATAAACAGCACCAGTAGAATTCAATTCATTTAAAGGAGAAATATTTCCCATGACATTATTAATAGTATCTAAAAACAAAGAAAATTCTGCCATAGCTTCACCATCTTCATTTTAATATCAATTCAATCCTCTAACTTTTTCAAGAATGTATTAGCAATAACTTGTTCATTTTCATACTGTTTCTCGAGTTTTTCTACTGCCTTTTTATAACTTATATTTTCATTAATATGCGTACAACTTCTCACAATGCTTTGCTCTTTGCCTTTAGTATGCTTGATTAAATAATAAAGTTTGTTAATTTCATTTTCACATTTACCTTCTATATTGGTTTTAAAAGCAAAAATAAAGGCTTTAAATTTGGTAGGATCTTTTCCTGAAAACATCTCTGGCTCACATATTGGCAGGGGATTCTTGATACTAATTTCTAACTTTTGTTTTAAAATTTCTGCTAGTTTAGACTCTTGATTATTATTTTCAACTCTACTCTTTATTCTAGCTTCTGAAAAATTTACATTTTTATTCTCATTTTTTAACGAGGTATCGCTAATACTGAAAATTGGATTTTCTAACTTTTGTTCAGTTTTTATTAAACTTTGCTCTAAGTTTATTATATGACTACTATGTTGGTACACATCTAAATTTTCTTGTTCCCGTTTTTTTGCCAAGTATTGTTCGTGCTCTTGTAATTTTATTTTATTTCTTTCTATTTCAAGTAATAAAGATTGTGCTATTGAACATTTTGAATCTTTTGAGCTAGATATACTTACTTTACTAACTTTACTTGAATTTTTACTTGATATGTTACTAGCACTGTCTTGTGGTCTAATCTTTGGCTCATACATTCACATATAC
>JABUQX010093703.1:0-5000 GCA_015478945.1 Trachelipus rathkii | reverse complement strand
CCTCCTACCGCAGGCAGCCCACATCTCATCAACGAATTTGCAACGATTCCCTCCATCTCTTCCTTGGTCTTCCTCTGAGTCTTCTTCCATCCGGCGTCCACTCCATCGTTTCTTCGCCAGCCTGTCTTCCTGCATCCTTTCCAAATGTCCCCACCATCTGATTCTTGCGACATCTATCCTCCTCAACATAGTTGTCACTCCGACTTCTCTTCTGACCCTTTCATTCCCTATTCTATCTTTCTTAGTCTTTCCAATTATTGCTCTCAAGATCTTCATCTCCGTTGTCTGAATCCTACTTTCATGCCTTTTGGTAGTACACCATGTCTCTGCACCGTATAGCAATATAAGTGCTAACACTCCTTCGTAAATACTTCTTTTCACCTTTACACCCATAAACCTGTCTTTCATCAAAGGATACACAGCCCTTGCCGCTCTTCCGAACTTCGTTATCCTATGCGTGATCTCAGCATCACACCCTCCGTCCTCTGTATCTATTCCACCCAGGTATTTAAATTCTTTAACTTTCGTCAAGCTTTCTCCATTTACCATGATCTCCCAACCATCCTCCGCCTCTCTGCTCACCATCAGTAGTAGAAGATGTATATTAACGGGTGGACAGATTTGGCTGTAAATCTGGCAACATGCTAATATTTTGGTCTTTTTTAGCATTTTTAGCATTTTTTGGCAACCCTAGCACCCTGGAAAAAAACTATTTTTTTCCGAATAATAAAAAATAAATAAATAAATAAATAAATAAATTAAATAATTAAATAAATAAAAAAAAAGTAAATTTTTTATTACCGAATATTATTTTTTATTGAAGTGCATATTCCCGCACCGGTTGTGGCCCCGCACCACACCGCACCGCACCGCACCGCACCGCACCTCACTTAGTAACGGATAGAGTTTGCTACATGATCTCTCTCAAACTTGACACCTCATAGGGGGTGATGTAACCTCGTCTACGACGAGGTTACGTGTCCGTGCCCCCCCCTCCGTAGGGGGGGAGGGGGCTGATCCCTAAAAATTAAATTGATCATAGAAGGCCGAAATTTGGATACGAAGAAAAGAATCCCGAAGGGAATCGATTCTGAGTCGAAAAACGATTCTTGCAAGGAATCGTGTTTTTTACGCACTCCGACTCCAGCTCTGGCTCCGGCTCCGGCTCAGCCTCTGGCTCCGATATATATCTACATGGGTTAGATTTATCGTATCGGGTTAAAATTTGGAGGAGGGTTAGATAGTGACGTAACCTCGTCGTAGACAAGGTTACGACCCCCTGGGTTCCCCGAAGGGGGACTCCACCACCCTTAAAAAAATCGAAGTGTTCGTATAAGGGGGGGAGGGGGCTGGTCCCCAAAAATTAAATTGATCATAGAAGGCCGAAATTTGGATACGAAGAATCGAATCCCGAAGGGAATCGATTCTGAGTCGAAAAACGATTCTTGCAAAGAATCGTTTTTTTTACGCACTCCGACTCCAGCTCCGGCTCCGGCTCAGCCTCTGGCTCCGATATATATCTACATGGGTTAGATTTATCGTATCGTTAAAATTTGGAGGAGGGTTAGATGGTGACGTAACCTCGTCGTAGACAAGGTTACGACCCCCTGGGTTCCCCGAAGGGGACCCCAACCCACCCTTAAAAAATCGAAGTGTTCGTATAAGGGGGAGGGGGCTGGTTTTTTAAATTTTTTTTTTTATTTTTAGCTGAAATTTGGTGAGAGGATTCAGAGTTGAATGCTAGAAAGACTTGGTATTGGATTCGGAGGAGTTGGCTCCGGCACCGGTGCTGGAGCCGGTGCGGTGCTGAGTTAATAAACATTCGCATAACAATAATATTTGACTTTATATATGTTATTGAACCTATAAGATCTCGAAAATGACGATTATAAGTCCGTATTAGGGTGTCAGCAACCCCAACGGAGGGTCCGACTGAAAAAAATACATCAGAGTGCAAAAACAGAGGTCGAAGGAGGAAGGCAGAGAAAGATGAAAGAAGAATAAAGAAGAAGAATGGGGAAGGAGTCTGACTCAGAGGAGTAGGAGTGGACAGCTGCACCGGTGCTGGCTCCGGTGCGGTGACCGAGTTAAAAACATTCGCTATAACAACAATGTAGGTGTTCTTATTATATGTTATCGAGTCTGTTGTTTCAAAATAAAGATTTCAGAACCATCAAGAAAAAAAGAAATAAAAAAAAAATAAATAATAATAAATTTTCTATTTCTTTTTATGTTTATAACTTACAAATTTACCGTTTTTTTACATACCCCAAGCAGTAAATCAGAATCAAACCACCCCAACCTACACTCGTCCAACCATGATCTATTGCATCTATTGCATCTATTGATTCAGGTCATATTTTTACTAAAATTATCATGTTTTACATGCCTTAAATCAGTAAATCACTAAATCAAACCATCCAACCACCTTCCTGTCCATCCGTGATCTATTGATCTATTGATCTATTGATTTCAAGTCATTTTTTAGTAAAAATAATGTAATGTTTTTACATATTTAAATCAGAAATCAGTAAATCAAACCACCAACCAACATTCTGGTCTAACCATGAATATTGATCTTAAAGCTTACACCTCCCTTCTGGGTACCCCCGAGATGGGTCTTCATGCATCTCTCTGGAGTGATCTCCATGTAGTGGGGCTCGTCGCTGAAAATTGTTCGGTTATGTATAGTAAAGATTGAGCCTATGTTGATTTGGGGAGCATTCATGAAAGCTTTTGTATAAACATGAAAGTAACCCTAATGATAAGCCTACCGTGTAAGCCTAACTGAACTCTCGTGTTCATATAGCGTCAACCTCTGCGAGTATGTTACTTATTCTATCGTTTGGCAGGGTGAGACAAGTTAGTTACGTGTTTGTGATGCCTTGGTAGTTACTTACTGATATTAATCGTATGACTTGTTAATGTGATAATTTTCCGCACGTAAAGGTATGTTATGTTTTTAGATAATACTTAGTTAAACTGTAAGGTTGTAAATCTTTGTTTTGATTATTAAATAATAATAATTAATAATAAAATAATAATAATAATAATAATAATAATAATAATAATAATAATAATAATAATAATAATAATAATAATAATAATAATAATAATAATAATAATAATAATAATAATAATAATAATAATAAAATAATAATAATAATAATAATAATAATAGATAATAATAATAATAATAATAATATAATAATAATAATAAAAATTAATAATTAAGCGTACAAAAATAATAATAATAATAATAATGTTCGTGTATGTGATAATAAAATAATATTTGGTCCGGATATGTTATGGAACTTTGCTAATGTTGACGGTTTATTCGTGCGTAAGGTATGTTAGGTTTGTCGTTGCACATTATATTATTAGTTCTTGCTATGATATGTTTGCTTTATTGATGTGAAAACATTGTTACGGTAGCATATATTCGTTGGTCAGTATATAAAACACTTATTTTTGTTATATTTATCCAAAATGATACTCGAGAATATGGCTTGAATCGATAGATCAATAGATCAATATATATAGAAAGGGGGGGGAGAGTAAGGAGGGCAAGGTGGGAGGTTTGATTTACTGATTTACAGCTTTTGGATCACTAAATTATTTCACTTTACTATGATATTTTATTCAAAGAACTTATTTTTATGTCATGTTTGGATAAAACTTTGTTATGTTTTGTTTTGTCTAAGTTTGTTTCATATTATTGTGTTGTTGTAGTTGTCAGGCTAGATTATACGTACTTTCGACCTGATATGATTCGTTGGTACGTCGTATTCTTGTTTACTTTCTTCTGATTGGTAAAAGAAGAATCTCATACATTGCGGTGTTATATAAACTTCGAGTTTCATCAGTAGGATATTTTTCGCTGTGTTGATATGATGACGTCTCACCCCTCCTCTACACTTGTTTGTGATATCCTTTACGGAGGACTTCGTTATTCCCAACGATGTGTCATTTATATTCAATCGTAAACCTAATGGAGTCAGATAAATTATTTGAATTCCATCCGGAGGTGCAAATTATAGACCCTTATTTATTTTCTGTTGAAGAAATCATCAAGATTATTGATATCACAGGAGCCTGGGTAAAGGCTAAGTGTGTGTCATCTTATACATCGCCTCGTCGTGAAATATCTAGCGGTGGAGACAGTTTGAGAGGTTCTAATAGAATAGATGCTGTTTTCTCGTCGCTTGATGTACGCAACTATTGGAAACCCTTCGATAGTGTCCCCTTCTGGCATACATGTATAGGTTTCACCAGATTCCGAACATCTGAAAAATATACAGCTTGATTAAAAATGAAAAGAATCAACATCACTCTTGACGATTCGACATAACTGAGGACTTAATAATATAGCCATGGGTAATCTACGATATTTACACTGAAATTTGTGGTTTTTCGTATAATGAGATCGATACAGGAGATGATGTAATAATTAGCAAACATGCGATAAGTTTACTTGCCTCTCTGGCTTCGCAGAGAGTGCGTGCTGTTGAACCAAAATATGGAGAAAAATCGTTTAGTGTTACAGAATGCATTTATACTTACATCCTTTCAAAAAGGGTTGAATCTCTGGAGAGATATATAGAACATGCTTAGTTTATGTTGAAACCATGTCATCTGATTAGATGAATTAATATATTTAAAATAAACTTATATGTTTTTATGTATTTATATAACGCTCTTTTCAATGAAAAAATATATTTATAAAAATGAAAACTTGTTTTTACTTCCCCTATGTTCGCTTTATTGGTTAAATTGTTAATGATGGCTATTTATTCGTACGGCTGTTGTGTGTTAAGTTTTATTAATGTGAAAACTTTATTACGTTAGCATATATTGGTTAGTTAGTATATAAAGAACTTATTTTATGTAAAATTAACGTTAATATGTTAGAGATATGCTTGGAAAAAGTATAAATAGGTTACGTTTTGTATTGTAAAGTTAGTTATTTACTGTTGTTAATATGGAACTTTGTTAATGTT
>JABUQX010093702.1:0-24830 GCA_015478945.1 Trachelipus rathkii | reverse complement strand
TTAAACTTTTTCATATAAAATTAGTATTTTTTTAAAGACAGTACAAAATAATAAATAGCTATAATAGAAGTTTGACCAAACAATAATTATTTTCAAAGAACACAAATATATTAAACATAATATAATCAAAATGGAATGCATAGGTGGACTTCAGGTGTTCTAAATACTAAGTATTTATTATTACAGTATCTACATTATAACCCTAGATTATCCTTAATATTTACAGCAATTTACCCAAGATTAGTTCGTTTATCTTGTATTAGTAATCTCAGATTACAAACAATTTCTTAAGAGTTCCAGTATATTGGTTTGAGATATTAAAATAACGAACCCCTACGCTTATCGCCTCACAAAATCGTGATGTCCTGTTTCGAGGGCCCTCGCTCACTAAACTATAAGGGTATGTTATAGCGGAAGAGAAGTGCAACTATCACTCCGCTTTTCTGAATTTATTTAAAGCAACCCAATACCAGGGCAAATATTGATGGGGAAAAACATAGTTGGAGAGAAGATTATGACTGCATACATATGGTGTTTGTCTCTGTGCGTCGCACCTCTACAGACCTAATGAAGGTGATCCCCACTTCCTAGCCTGATATAATATGAATCATTATTAATTTGCTTCCTTTTATATTTTACCCGGAGGATTAGGAGCTTAAAACTTTAGCCTCCCCAGGCAAAATGTCACAGGACCACATACAGCGCACAGCAGCTATTAATAATCAATACATTTAACATTAAACTCAAGTTAACAATGTTTAAGGGTCATCCGTGCGAAGCCCACTGATACATAACATTTGTAACTCAAATCTCGTCGTACAGAAGTATTAATAGGATCTATGATTAAATGATTCACTTCTTTTAAACCTCTGAGATTAGTTTACGTTGAAGTACATGAAATACGATAAAAAGATGTGAGAAACAGATCAGTAGTTTTATAGTAGTAGTGAATGGAAAAAAAAGTGATTCCAAGTTACAATTTATAGTTTATTAATAATTAATCCTGAGTTATAATTGACATACCATACCCACAAGTATTTAATCCACTTCCATTTGGCAATATATATGAGTAAATAATGTACAATGGACATTCACGACCGAGATCAAGCTATACAAGGTTGATTGCGATACTGAATGTTCCAAAGAACTGACTGATATTATATTGGTTACAAATTTTTACTTTATTTAACCAAAAATGGTTAAATATATAACAACACATAGAAACAGAGGTTCAACTATTAAAATGAACAATAGTGATAATGAGACAATTAAATCCTTTAAAACTGTCGACTATGGACAGTTACTAACCCTACGACGATTTCCGTCCTGCATGCAAATACTTTGTCTTTAAAGGTTTAGTGAGTGGGTAGATTTAATTTTTAATTTTTTTAGATTTTTTTTAGTATTTCATAATTTTTCAAATAAATTTTTATTTTCATAGAGATTTAGGGGTGTTAGCCAGATCGTCTCTATTGGCAGATTCATCATGGTTCTGACGAAAACAGAATTTGAGGCCTTTAAATGATTTTTTAGAAAAGTCGAATGAGGATAACCTTTTTAACTACTCAAAAGATTTTATTTTTTTTTTTTTGTAAATTTTAGAAATGGTGAGAGATCTTTCCATGGTCCTTGTCCCATCAAATTTCGGCAAAAAAAAACAAAAAAACAATAAAATGTTTTTTTTGGGTGGGGGTTTTTTTTTGGCCAAAGGAAACAAAAAAATAAGAACCAACAAAAAAAACAAAACATAAGTTTTAGGAAAAAATTAGAAAACGGTATGCATCTTTTATTAAGTATAAATTTTAAAAAAAACGAGTATTTGTTGGGCGTGGCTTTTTTTCGGCCAAAAAAAAAAAAAAAAAAAAAAAAAAGGAATAAAACAAACTTTATAACATTAAAAATAAAAACTATAGAAAACCTGTTGTGTCGTCTTTATAAAAAAGATATATCAATTTAAACAGGTTGATAGATTACAGACTATCACTTCATTTATTTGCATTATAAATAGTAAGGACAAATTATTTAGCACTCATAATAGAATACAAATATTTTTATCTTTTCCTCTTAGTGTATATCTAAGGAAAATCTTAATTAAATGGCTAGATTGAAGCCGTCACCAAGTCTGCTAGGAGAAGATTCTTGAACGACACATTAAAACGGAGAAAAGTTTTTTTATCAGAAGTAAATATAACATTTATAAATCTCACCTTCAACCTCATCCTGCCATGCATTTTCTTAATAAATCACGATAACACAAAACTCTACGCCACGATCCGTAACACTTATCTAGAACGATCCTCTATGCCTTCCTTCCTCTCAATACGATTTACGTGGAAGAACAGTGCTAAAGAGAACCAGAATTTGTATCTAGTCTCCACTTGAAATCACCCCTTCTCCAAGAATATAAACAGAGTTTAACAGAGTTCCAATTTGTATCTGCCCTAGATCTTAATTTCCATCCGGCGCAGAGTATTGGATTACCGCTTATTGGACTACCCCAGTACTCGCAATCAGAGACAAATAACAGATTTACTACTCTCGGGGATCTTGTTAAACTATCTAATTAGGTAGTATTTCCTAAACAGTTCCGAGGCAACCTATTTCGATATGAAGGAATTAGAGACTATATTAGTTCTTATTGCTGGAGAGTTTGACAGCCGGATAGGGCTGTCAATCGGAAAAACAGACAAACCGAAGGTTTGTCTGTGTTGTGTTGTTCATTGATTTGTGTTAGCAGTTCACCACTGTACATTGATTATATTAATTTATTATTATTACGAAGATTCGATTTTCGAAAGAGAATCGAATCGAGTTTCGAAAAAATTTCGTTTATATTTGTTTTCTTCACTCGACTCCTGCTTCCTGACTCAACCTCGACTCCGGTCGGCTCGCGCCTTCTCTACTCGGAGTCAGGGGCGCTGGTTTCTTCACTCCGGCCCTCCGGCTCCGTTCTCTAGCATAGCGAATGAATGTAATCTGGTTCGGTCTTAAGACAGTTTTTATATTATATATTTATTATTATTTTATTATATTATTATTATTATTATTATTTATATATTATTATATTATTATTATTATTTATTATTATTATTTATTATTATTGTATGATTATTATTCCATTATTATTATTATTATTCTTAATTAGTTATCTATATATATTATTGTTATTATTTTATATTATTATTATTAATTATTATTTGTTATTTATATTCATTATATTATTATTAATTATTATTATTATTATTCATTTGCGGGACGTCCGGAACGATAGCGTGATTTCTGCAAAAGTATAAGAGATATAGGTCTGAAACTTGAAATATCTCTGTATGGATAGCTCGAATCCGTGTAAATTTTCAGTCGGTTACGTGATGTATTGTTAGGGGTGAGGTTCGCCCGAGGTGTGAACGTAATGCGCTTACGCCCTTGCTGCAGGGGATCTGAGAGTCAGATTAGGGTAAGAGAGTTAGGTTCGAGCGTGATGACGTATCTCGTCGGAGATGAGATTACGTCAGCGCGCAGAGAAGCGCGCCGCGCATATACATAACACAAACACATATTATATATATAATCGAAGAGTATCCCCGAAGGGTCACTTCTGAGTTGTTTTTTTAACCCTTTTGCAGCAGCTGAGTTTAGAAGGACTTGGTATGGATTTTGAGGAGTGGCATCCGGCACCGCGTGCTGGAGCAACTGCGGTGCTTAGTTATAAAATTCGTATAACACAATGTTGGTGTCTTTTATATGTTTATTGGATCTGCTAGATTCGAAATAATGTTCAGAACAATTAAAAAATAAAATAAATCAATAAAAATATTTAAATAAATAATAAAACTCTCTCGATTTTTAGTCCACAACTTGCAAGTTGACGCCGAACATACCCTAAAGCAGTAAATCAGCTAATCAAACCATCCCTCCCTCCTGACCATCTGTTATCTATTGATCTATTGATGTAAAATAATTTTTACTAAAATTGTTATTTTACATACCATAAATCAGTAAATCAGTTATCAAACCACCATCCAACACCATCCACGCCCCCCTCATACCCTTCTTTGATCTATTGATCTATTGATAGATTGATTCAAGTACATTTCGAGTATCATTTTGTAAACTAAACATGAAATCAGAGTTCTTTAACAAACTCAATCATATATGTTGATGTAACATAGTTTCCACACTTAAAAAAGCTTCACCTTAGCTACATCTGACTATGGATAATAAACCACACGACAACCTAGCTACATCTGTAAACTGAATAAATGAACGTTAACAAAGTTCCCACTTAACAACATGTGACTAACATAGCATACAAAAAGTATGCAATTCATGCACACTTTTTCTACACTATCATGATATTTGCACCTTAACATAGACACATTTAACAAATTGACCACAACCATGTGTAATTATCATACAGTCCATGAGTATACTCTACGTAACAAAGTTTTCACATTAATAAAGCTTAACTAGCTCATGAACTAATGAAAAGTACACACAAACCACACATTCTTAAGCAGGAAATTAAGCTCACAGTCGCATACATAAAGTAGCGCATTTAACACTGTAAAGTAACTAATAGCATGAAATACGTAACTATTCTACTTTGTCAGGCAATCTTAATATCGATTTAATTACACTAACATTGGATAATTTACACTAAAATTTATCACAACATATGGCTCTTATCATTAATCAATGAGTATACTCTCATATAAGGGTTCCACGTCAATAACGCGTAATATGATTAACATGAACTAAGAATAATGTACATAAATGAAAACCGTATTCGCATCAGCTTAAACATTGACTAAAGCAGTCAAACCTTAACAATTTCTCACCTTAGCTAGCAGTGACTATTAACAAGCATACACTTACAGACGCAACCTATTCACCTTCTAACAGCACTGATTTTTACATTAACTATAATTAACAAAAATTACACACGTTGTAATATATACAGACCAATGAGTATACTCTAACGTAACAAGTTTACCCATTAATAAAGCTTACATAGCATCAACTGAACTAAGAATTGTACAACAACAACCTAACCACATTTAAGCAGAATAAGCAGAAATTAACAAAGTTCCCACTTAACAATCGTAAAGTAAACTAACATAGCATGCAATCGACCTAATCTACTTTTTTCAAGCATTCTCAACATTATTAACGTTAGATAACTAAACACTAATATTTAGCAAGTATCTAACCTTGTCGATTATCATATGATCTGCAACATTCTCTTAATAAGTTTCGACCCACCAAATTACAACTAACATAGCGTACATGAACTAAGAAAATAATGCACAAAAACAAACCTAACACAGCCCAAAAACTTGGTTAACATTAACAAGTTCCACACTTAACACCCAGAAAGAACTAACATGGTATAACAAAACGATTAACCTAATCTTCTTTTTCAAGAATCTCTAATTTTAGTTAATATATATACACTAGAACACAGTTAGACACTTTTATCTATGTTTATCCAGCATTGGCTCTAATTTATGATCATCGCTATTAACCATACTACTAAACGTACTAACAGGTTCCTTCAATTATAAACATTACATAGGTCGTAACCATGAACTAGAACAATATATGTAGCAAGACAAACTAACACAACTAAACGAATAAACTGTTAATTTCAATGAGCTAATATCTAGCTAACGAACTTGGCACCTATGAGCATATAACTATTCTTACTAGCGAAGCATGACTTATCTATAAATGCTCTCGCAGTTGATGCTCATGACGCGTCATATTAAATAGGTGATATCTCTCACTTACAATCGATCCTTGTATGATTTACCATTCACAACCCCAGTTGTTTGATTTTTGTTTCTTGGTGGACTAGTTCTGTACTTAAGTACGACACTCAATGCAGTACACGATGCTAGGTTTATCTCATTCACCGTGAGCTCTACTCTGAGTTATAATATCCAGAGAGCTAAGGTTTTTCGCATTTTTAACATAATCTCACATCTGTTACAATCCATAAACTCTCTTGTCGCCAAAGATTTATGAAGTTTTGGTCTAAACATGTTCTCACACATAGTTAACCTCCCTTCTTACTCCGATTTAATAGAGATAGGTGTCCTCGCGCACATGGTGACTCATCCTCTAAATCTGAACTCCTTTCTTTATCTCCATACTCCACGCCACTTCCCGGTGGTCCCTGTTGACTGCCACAAGTACAAAACGCATTGTACTGGATCAGTCTTGACGCCCTAAAATCTAATTTAGATTTACTGTTATCAGAATAATTGAGGTTTTTCTTTTGCTAAGGAGGCATTCAAAACACATCCATTTAGTAATTGAGAATATCCTCAACAGTTGTGTCGTGTAGTGGTGTTGTCATGTATGGTCAGTAATATTCGTATTATAGTATAATGGTAGTGTAGTATATATTAGTATACGTACTATATAAAGTATGTAGTATGATATGTATGTGAATATATATTAATGTATATATATATATATAAGTATGAGGGATACGTATATATAATATAGTAGAATATATATTATTTATTATATATAATTATATTATAAATATGATATAGTTAGACTAGTAATAATATATAAATATAACGCTCGTGGAGCAGGAGGTTTGACTCGCCGATCTCTTATACGAGATGGACGCTGGTTCAATTCTCCGCGTAGCAGTTGGCAGAATTATATCCTACCTGAGGCGAGATATTAAAATCTCGACTGCGAACACAATATTGGGTGGCGCTGGTTTGGTGATATCCAGTCTCTAAAGTATCGATATTAGCTTCTGAATAAGGGATAAAGGCCACGTAAAAATGGTAGTTGGTATTATTATATAGTAGGTAATAATTATAATATATTATATTATATTATAGTTTATTATATAAGTATATATATATATATATTATAGTATACATATACTTTATTGGATTGTATTATAATAGAATAAGACATTTATATAGTTATATTAACTTGTATGACCCAACGCGATTCGACGATTGATTAACAATCCTATGAACTAATAATAATTTACCAAGAGCTTACTATCTTTCTCTTTCGCGGTGAAAGATCCGATTTAAGATATGTTCAGGTTATAACAATGATAATCTTATAGAAGTGTATTTATTAACAAAAATCTTTAAAACCATACCTATTGGTCACGTAGTTGATCTTGGCGTTTGGTTGTATATTATAGAAAACATACTTTATGCTACAGTTTCTGTTCTTACAGGTAGGTGTGAATGAATAATTAGTAGGTAGTACTTCGCTAACAAGGTCCGAGGCAACCGTATGATATGAAGGAATAGAGATATTCCTCAGTCTTTGTGGGAGCGATTGGACAGCTCCGAAGGGGCTGATCATCTAAACAGACAACCCGGAAGGATTATGTCATGGTTGTTATGCTCATTGAATTATGAAGTTTTAGTGCTGTCAATAGAGAATCTCTTGTTTTATTATTATTATCATTATTATTGATTTATTATTACAAGGATTCGATTCTCCGAGACGAGTAATCGAAGTCGAGTCGTAAATATACGAATCCTGTAAGGGATCGTTTTTTTGCGCACTCCGACTCCGACTCACGGCTGCCGGATCTGCCGTCGACTCCGGCTCTGGCTCCTGGCCTCCGCCCGCGGTTCTATAACTCCGGTCCGGCTCAGTTCTTATCTCGGCTCCGACTTGCGGCATTAGTCCATAGCGCAATGTAATGAATCATGGTTCGAGTTTCTTAGAAGTTTTATTTCTATATGTCATAATAATAATTATTATTAATTATTATATTATTATTATTATTTATTATTATTATTATATATTATTATTACTTATGTATTATGGAAGCATTTCTTATATTTGATTATTATTATTATTTTATTAAATTATTATTTATAATGGAGTTGCGGGACCGCTCCTTGGACGATTAGCACGCGTATTTCTCAAAAATGTTAAGTAGAGTATAGGTTCGTGAAACTGGATATAATCTCTGATGGAAATAAGCTGCAATCCGGTAAAATTTCAAGTCGGTAGGATGTATATAGAGGGGGGGTCGCCCCCGAGGGTTGTGGACGCCGATATTGCGCTTAAGCCCTTGTGGCGGGATCTGAGAGCTCAAGGATAGGCCTTCTACGAGAGTATAGTTCGAGCGTGATGACGTGAATATTCGTCGTACGACGAGTAATTACGTAGCGCGGCATGGAGACGTTCGAGCGCGCGCGACATACACAGTACTACAAAACACAAACCATTTATTTATTATCTATTATATTATTAGCATCGAAGATAGTGATCCCCGAAGGGGATCACTTCTGAGTTGTTTAACCCTGATGCGCAATGCTGTTCAGCGACTCCAGAGTCACGCCCACTTGCACTTGCACTGCACCGGTCCGCACCGCACCGCACCGCACCTCTGGCTCCGACATATATCTATATAAGTTAGAGTTTAACGTATCGTTTGATAAAATTATTTGGAGTGGTGTTAGATGATGGACAGATACTTCCTATTCGTAAATACCGACGTTACGTCCCAATGGCGTCCCCCGAAGGTGGGAAACCCAACCCCATTAAAAAATTGGAAATTGATCGTATAAAACTGAAATTTGGTGAGAGGATTCATAGTTGAGTTTCTAAGACTTGGTATTGGATTTTGAGGAGTTGGCTCCGGCACCGGTGCTGGCGCCGCTGCGGTGCTTAGTTAATAAAAAATTCGTATAACAACAAATGTTGGTGTCTTTATATTGGTTATTGGATCTGTAGATTTCGAAAATAATGGTTTCAAAACCATTAAGAAAAAAATAAATCAATAAATAAATAAATAAATAAATAAAATTTCTTTTTTTTGTTTATAACTTACAAATTTACGTTTTTACATACCCTAAAGCAGTAAATCACTAAATCAAACCACTATCCAACCTCCCTCCTGACCATCTGTGATCTATTGATCTATTGATTAAGGTCAAATTTTTAGTATTGAACGTTTTACATACCCTAAAAGCAGTAAATCAGTAAATCATTAGAGGTGTTACCTAACCTCCCTCCTGACCATCTGTGATCTATTGATCTATTGATTAAGGTCAAATTTTTACTAAAATTGTACGTTTTACATACCATAAATCAGTAAATCAGTAAATCAACACCATCCACACTACCATCCAGCCCCCCTCCTATCCATTCTTGATCTATTGATCTATTGATCTATTGATTCAGTCACATTTCGAGTATCATTTTGGATAAAACATAACATAAAAATCAAGTTCTTTATACAAACATCAATCAATATATGTTGACGTAACATAGATTTCCACATTATAAAGCTTACTTTAGCATCATCGTGACACTAATGAATATAACCCACAACGACAAACCTAACACATCTTAAACATGAATAAACTGCTAACGTTAACAAAGTTCCCCACTTAACAGCGGTGAAGTAACTAACATAGCATACAAAGATGCAACCTATTCACACTTTTTCTAACATATCACTGATATTTGCACATTAACATAGTAACATTTTAACAAAAATTTACCACAACCATGTGTAATTATCATACAGATCAATGAGTTTACTCTAACGTAACAAAGTTTCAATTAAAAAGCTAACATACCATCATTTATGATCTTAGATTGGACCCTCCATTAATCCATACCTGATACAACTTAAACAGGAATAAGCAGTCACCATTAACAAAGTACCACTTAAAGAACACTTTGTAAAGTAACTAAACATAGCATGCGAAATTACGTAACCTAATTCTTACTTAATGTCAAGCATATTCTAAACATAACATGTTAATTTACACTTAACATGTAAGTATTTAACAAATAAAATTGATCACAACATTGGTTAATTATCATACAGATCATGAGTATCACTCTAACATAATAAGGTTTCACACGTCAATAAAGCTAACATAGATGTAACATGAACTAAGGAAAAATAATGTACAAAGACAAAGCCTATCACAGCTTAAACATGATATAAGCAGTCAACATTAAATCAACAGTTCCACACTTAGCAGCAGTGAAGTAACTAACAAAGCATACAAAGACGCAACCTATTCACACTTTTTCTAAACATATCACTGATATTTTTACCATTAACATAGTAACATTTAACAAAAATTTACCACAACCGTGGTGTTAATTATCATACAGACCAATGAGTTTACTCTAACGTAACAAAGTTTTCACATAATAAAGCTAACATAGCATCACTGAACTAAAGAATATAATGTAAACAACAAACCTAACACATCTTAAGCAGGATATAAGCAGTCAACATTAACAAAGCTCCACACATTTAACATCAGTAAAGTAACTAACATAGCATGCAAATACGTTAACCTAATCTTACTTGTTTACAAGCAATATCTCTAACAGGATTAACGAATTCTTACACGAAACGACACTATTATTAGCAAAATATGGGTATCATAACCTTGTCGGATTATCATAGCTGATCAACAAATATACCTAAGCATAATAAAGTTTCCCACGATAAAAAAGCTAATTATAGCCGTAACATGAACTGGAAGAAAATTTAATGCCACAAAGACAAACCTAACAAACCTCACGAAATAGACTGTTAACATTAACAAAGTCCATACTTAAAACACCAATAAAGCAAACTAACATGGTATACAAAACGTAGACCTATCTTAACTGTCAGAGATATCTTAACATGATTGAACGTTAATTACTTATACATCTGAACACAGTAAATTTAATCTAAGGAATTTAGTCACAGCGATTGGTTAGATTATACTGATCAACGATATACGTCTAATACGGTAATTTAAAGTTGTCGCACAATCAATAAAACTTGACGATAAGGCGGTAACAGTAGAAACTAAGAATAAAATGGGTACAAGACAACTAACGAGCAACTACACAACGAAGGGTAAACTGTTACATATAGACAAAGGTTCCACTGAGTTCGTTTAGATACTAATCCAGGCGAATATATGCTAAATAACAATGTTTTCACATTAAATAAAGCTAACAAGCATCATATGAATCTAGGGGTAGTGAAAAAGATAATGTACAACGCACCTCAACCTAACACAACTAGCACACAGAATATATTACTGTTAACATAATACAAATGTGTATCCCACACGTGTAAATCTACCGAGTGTAATAGTAACTAACTTATGTATAAACTCAATCTAAAATACGGTGCGAGCCGGAAGTTAGTGCTATATTATTGTTTCGATAGCATAGCTCTAAACTCTAACCTTAACGTTAATATTTACCATTTTGACACATGCAGTAACATTGTATACAAAAAGATGTGTCAAACCATACCTAACCCTTCATAATACCTAACGCAGTAAAGATCGAATAAAGTGAAAATAATATTTAGGCAATTCACCTACTCTTATTAAGACTCCGCTACCTTTCAGAAAATACCAACTCTAAACATTAAAAATGATTTTATGCTTTAACTATTTGCATAAAGTGATGCTCAACCACCATTTACTTATTATATGTGACCCTTCTTGCGCCAAGAATAAAGCAATGTAGGCAGTCGCCATTTCGCGTTGTACGATTAAATATAAATGACACATCGTGGGGAATAACGAAGCTCCTCGCGGCTGAGGCTTACCCCTCAACTTCGGAGGGGTTAAGCCCGCTTACACCCCGGGATGATCCCCCCTCGCAGGATTCACACCCTGTCAAGGGCGCATCCCCCTGGGTTTTCTCTCTCGGAAGTAAAGGTAATGTGTAAGCTTTATGATTACTCTGTGCGTTAATGAAAACTGGTTTTATTCGTAATTAAGGTAACTTATGTTAAATATTACTATGACAATGTGGATAATAACACTGATTTGCAGAGAGAATGATGAGTTTTTGTAGATATTACTGTTGGTTAACTGACGAATGATTTCAGTGTTGTAGAAAACGTAATTTCTTCGTAGCCCCCTAGGGTTTTTTTAGTTTTTTTGTTGAGTTATAATTAGGTAAATAATGCCCTTATACTTTTGCTAATTGTCTACGTTTATCTTAGGTCAAAATGATGTTATACTCCGAATACGAGTGATCTTTGATGAAGATAGTGTTCCAATTCATAGTTTCAAGATGATGCCGCCCATCTTTTGATTATGATTGCGTCCACTTTGTTAAGGATTTTTTAGATAATACGGCTTTACCTTTTGCTAATATGCTCGAAAAAAGTGGGAACATATCGGGTATTGTATGACCTGTTAGCTACTTTACCTCTGATAAGTAGGGGATTTTGTTCAGGATGTTAGCTGATTAATTCATACGCTAGGTATGTTAGGGTTGCATTTTTGTACATTATATTCCTAGTCGCGTTTATGATTTGTTAGCTTTATTGATGCTAAAACTTTGTTGGTTAAGGCATATATTCGTAGGTTAGTATATAAAGAACTATTTTTATGTTATGTTTATCCAAAATGATACTCGGAAATATGACTTGAATCAATAGTTCAATAAGATCACAGGCGGTGGGACGGATAGGGGGACTGCAGGGTATGGGTCGGTTTGAATTTACTGATTTATGATTTACTCCTTTAAAATCAGTAAACTATACGCTTTACTGTGATATTTTATTCAAAGAACTTATTTATATGTTATGTCAGGCTAAAATTTTTGTTAATTTTGTTATGTTTGGTTAAAAACTTGTTATGTTGCGATTATTCGGCTGGGGATTATGATATTTGACGATGTTATGATGAATTTTTTGTAAATGTTACGAAGTTGTTGTAAAACATTTGTTACGTCAAGCATTATATTCTTTGTCAGTATGGTGATTAGACAGGTTTATGGCTAAACTTATGTTAAATATTACGATGTTTATGTAAAAAAATTAACATTATATGTTAGAGATATGCTTTGAAAAAGTGTGAATAGGTTACGTTTTGTCGAAAGAGTTATGTTACTTTACTGTTGTTAAAGTGTGGGATGTTTGTTAATGTTAGTGGTTTCATTGTTTACGTATGGGGTGTTAGGTTTGTCTTTGAACATTATATTCTTAGTTCAGGTTATGTTATGTAGCTTTTATTATGTGGAAACTTTGTTACGTCTAGCATACTTTCACTGCTCTGTATGATAATTAAAAAACAAGGTTATGATAAATTCTTGTTAAATATTACTGTGGTTCAATGTAAAATTAACGTTTAATATCGTTAGAGATATGTTTGTAACAAGTATGACTAGGTTACGTTCTTGTATGCAACTGTTCAGTTACTTTACAGGTGTTAAGGGTGGAACTTTGTTAATGTTAAAACAGTTTATTCGTGCTTTAAGTTGTGTTAGATTCGTCGTTGTACATTATTTCTTAGTTCTGGAAATGCTATGTTAGCTTTATTTAATGTGAAACAATGTTACGTTAGCCATATATTCGTGGTTAGTGTCTAAAGAACTTATCTTTGTACTATGTTATTGTTGTTGTTGTCGAACGAGAAATATTTACCCTTTTGAACTGATATGATTCATTCGTACGTCGTATTCTTGTTTATTTTCTTCTGATTGGTTGAAAGAAAGAACTTCATTACCTTTAGAATGTTTATACCACTATTTTCTTCAGTAGGATAGTTTTTCGCAGTGTTGATTCGATGACATCTCCCCGCATCTCTACGCTTGTTGTTGATATCTTCACGAGGAGTTTCGTTATTGCCAACGATGTGTCATTTATATTTAATCGTAAACCGAATGGCGACTGTTACATTGTTTGTATTCCTGCCAGAGGGTCAAATATAATAAGTATTGCGTCACTTTATGCAAATGGTTAAAGCATAAAATCATTTTTCATGTTTAGAGTGGTTATTTCTGAAAGGAGCGGAAGGTCTAAAAAGAAGATAAGCCAAAAACCTCTTACTTTTATCGTCTTTACTCGTTTAGGTATTATAGGTTAGTATGATTATGACACATTTTTTGATTAATGTTACTGTAGTCAATGTAAGATTAACGTTAATATGTTAGAGATATCCTTGAAAAAAGTATGAATATAGGTGACGTTTTGTATGTAAAGTTAATGTTACTTTACGCTGTGTTAAGTGTTGGAACTTTGTTACATGTTAACAGTTTATTTGGTGTAAGTTGTTGGTTAGGTTTGTCGTTGTATATTATTTTCCTAGTTCATATGATGCTATGTTAGCTTTCATTAATGTGAAAACATTGTTATGTTAGCATATATTCGCTGGTTAGTATATTAAAGAACTCAGTGGAACTATTGTTAATGTAACGAGTTTATTCGATGTGTAAGTTGTGTTAGTGTTGGCTTTGTACATTATTTTCTTAGTCAATATGAGCTTTGTAAGTTTTATTAACGAAAAAATGTACAACGTCAGCATATCGTTGATCAGTATAATTAACCAATGCTGTGATAAATTTTAGTTAAATGTACTGTGTCAGTGTAAGATTAACGTTTAATATTGTTAGAGAGTATGCTTTGAAAAAGGTAAGATTCAGGTTACGTTTTGTATACCATGTTAGTTGCTTTACTGGTGTTAAGTGTGGAACTTTGTTAATGTTAACAGTTTATTTGTGCGCAAGTTGTGTTAGGTTTGTCTTTGTGCATTATCTTTCTTAGTTCATGTACTCTATGTTAGTTATTGTGGGGAAACTTTATTTATGTTTAGAGTATATTTGTTGATCAGGTAGATAATCGACAAGTTATATACATTTTGCTTATATTAGTGTGTTAGTTGTAAGCTTAAACGTTAATATGTTAGAGATATGCTTGAAAAAAGTAAGATTAGGTTACGTATTTGCATGCTATGTTAGTTACTTTACTGATGTTAAGTGTGGAACTTTGTTAATGTTGACTGCTTATTCTGCTTAAGATGTGTTAGGTTTGTTGTTGTACATTATTTTCTTTGTTCATGTTGATGCTATGTTAGCTTTAATTAATGTGAAAACTTTGTTACTATAGCATACTCATGGGTCTGTATGATAATTACACACGGTTGTGGTAAATTTTTTGTTAAATGTTTACTATACGTTAATGTAAAAAAAATATCAGTGATATGTTTGAAAAAGTGTGAATAGGTTGCAAGTCTTTGTATGCTTTTTGTTTAGTTACTTCACTGCTTGTAGCTAAGTGGAATGGAACTTGTTGTAATTTGACTGCTGTATTCATGTTATAAGCTGTGATAGTTTGCTTTGTACATTATTTTCTTAGTTCATTTTACTCTATGTTAGCTTTATTGACGTGGAAAACTTTATTTATGTTAGAGTATACTCGTTGATCTGTATGATAACTTAACCAATGTTGTGATAAATTTTAGTTAATAGTATTACCATTTAGTGTAAAATTACATCGTATGTTAGAGATATGCTGACAAAAGTAAGAATAGCTTTACTATTTGCCATCTATGTTAGTTTACTTACAAGGTGTTAAGTGAACGTGACTTTGTTAATTTGACTGGCTTATCCTGCTTAAGGATGTGTTAGGTTTTGTTGTTGTACATTTTATTTTCTTAGTTCAGTTGATTGCTATGTTAGCTTTATTAATGTTGAAATCGTGTTACGGTTAGAGTATACTCATATATCTGATGATAATTAACACATCGGTGTGTCGGTAGTCAATTTTGTTAAATGTACGTACTCTCACGGTGCAAAGTATCCAGTGATATGTTAGAAAAAAGCTGTGAATAGGGTTGCATCTTTGCTATTGCTATGTAGTTACTTCACCGCTTTAAAGTGTGGGAACTTGTTTAACGTTAGCAGTTATTCATGTTTAAATGTGCTAGCGTTTGTCGTTGTGGGTTATATTCATAGTTCAGATTGATGCTAAGTAGCTTTATTAATGTGGAAACTATGTTACGTCAACATATATTGATTTGATCTTTGTATAAAGACTTGATTTTATGTTATTTTATTCCAAAATGATACTCGAAATGTGACTTGAATCAATAGATCAATAGATCAATAGATCAAGAATGGATAGGAGGGTGGCTGGATAGTGGTTTGATTTAATGATTTATTGATTTACTGATTTACTGATTTAGGGTATGTAAAACGTTACAATTTTTAGTAAAAAATTGACCTTAATCAATAGATCAATAGATCACAGATGGCAGGAGGGAGGTTGGATAGTGGTTTGATTTAGTGATTTACTGCTTTAGCGGTATGTAAAACGTAAATTTGTAAGTTATAAACAAAAAAATAAGAAATTTTATTTATTTATTTATTTATTTATTTATTGATTTATTTATTTTTTAATTGTTCTGAAACCATTATTCGAAATCTACAGATCCAATAACATATATAAGACACCAACATTGTTGTTATACGAATAGTTTATTAACTAAGCATCCGCAGTTTGCTTCCACACCGGTGCGGAGCCAACTCCTCAGAATCCAATACCAAGTCTTTCTAGAAACTCAACTGCGCAAAAGGGTTTAAAAAACAACTCAGAAGTGATCCCCTTCGGGGATCACTTCTTTCGATGTAATAATTTAATAATTAATGTGTTTTGGTTATGTGATGTTGCGCGCGCGGCTCTCGCGCGCTGACGTAATCTCATCTACGACAAGATTACGTCATCACGCTCGAACCTAACTCTCGTTAGGCCTAATCTTGAGCTCTCAGATCCCGCCACAAGGGCGTAAGCGCAATATCTACGTTCACCCTCGGGGGCGACCCCCCTCTATATACATCCTACCGACTTGAAATTTACACGGATTCGAGCTTATCCCATACAGAGATTATATTCCAAGTTTCAGACCTATATCTCTTATACTTTTTGAGAAATCACTGCTATCGTCCGGACGTCCCGCAAATAATAATAATAATAATAATAATAATAATAATAATAATAATAATAATAATAATAATAATAATAATAATAATAATAATATAATAATAATATAATAATAATAATAATAATAATTAATAATAATAATAATAATAATAATAATAATATAATAATAATAATAATAATAATAATAATAATAATAATAATAATAATAATAATAATAATAATAATAAAATAATAATAATAATAATAATAATAATAATAATAATAAAATAAAACTTCTAAGACTGAACCAGATTCATTCATTCGCTATGGCTAATGCGGAGTTGGAGCCGGAGTAAGAACCGCGCCCGGACCCGGAGTAAGAACCGCGGCCGGAGCCGGAGCCGGAGTCGGAGCTGGAGTCGGAGCAGGAGTCAGAGTGCATAAAAAAAAAAATAAAAAAAACGATTTTTCGACTCGATTCGATTCTCTTCGAGAATCGAATCTTCGTAATAATAATAATAATAAATAATAATAATCCAAATCAATGACAGACAAACACAAATCAATGACAAACAAACACAGACAAACCTTCGGTTTGTCTGTTTGTCGGATTGACAGCCCTTCGGGCTGTCAATCCTCCACATAAGACTAATATATCTCTATTCCTTCATATCGAAATAGGTTGCCTCGGACTTGTTAGGAATACTACTAATTAGATAGTTTAACATAGATCCCCGAGAGTAGTAATCTTGTTATTTTGTCTCTGGATTGCGAGTACTGGGGTAGTCCAATAAGAGGTATCCAATACTCTCGCCGGATGGAAATTAAGATCTAGGGCAATACAAATTTGGAACTCTGTTAAACTCTGTTTATATTCTTGGAGGAAGGGGTGATGTTCAAAGTGGAGACTAGATATGCAAATTCTGGTCTCTCTGTTAAGCACTGTTCTTCCACGTAGAATCATTTGAGAGGAGGAAGGCATAGAGGATCGTGTTTCTAGGATAATGTGTTAAGGATCGGTGGGTTAGTTTTGTGTGTATGTGATTTATTAATGAAAGTGATGGCAGGTGAGGTGGAGGTGAATTTAAAATGTATAATTACTTTGAGAAAGAAGAACTTTCTCCGTTTTAATGGTGCTAGAATCTTCTTCCATCTAGCCATTAAAATTAAGGTTTTCCTTAGATATACACAGGAGAGGGAAAGATAAAAATTTTGATCTTTGATGCTAATATTGTCCTTGATATTTATAAGCAAATAAAATGAGGTGATAGTTGTCAATCTATCAACCTGTTTAATTGATATATTTTTTATAAAGACGCAACAGGTTTTCTAAAGTTTTTTTCTAATTAATGAGCCTTTTAATGAAAAGCCACGTCTAAAAATACTGTTTTTTTAAATATTTTATACTTTTAATAAAGATGAAACCGGTTTTCTAAAGTTTTTTTCTAAATTATGTTTTGTTTTTTTTTGTTTGTTTATTTTTTTGTTTTTCTTTTAATAAATTCTAATAAAACAACATTTTAGTATTTTTTTGTTTTTTTTGTCTGAAATTGATGTGGGACAAGGACCTATAAGAACAGAAATGATTTCTAAATTTACAAAAAAAAAAAAATTAAAATCTTTTCAGGATATGTTAAAATATTATCTCATTTCCGACTTTTGCTAAAAAATCATTTAGGCCTCAAAATTTGTTTTCGTCCAGACCATGATGAATCTTGCATCAAGAGACAGATCTGGCTTAACCACCCTAAATCTTCTATGAAAATAAAAATTTATTTGAAAATTATGAAAATAACAAAAATATCTCTTAAAAAAAAAATTTGAAAAAAATAACTCAAAAAAAAAACCTCTTCTATTGCAAAAATAAAGTTTTTTTACTAGCTCTGATTCTGTCTTTCACTCTCTATCATATATATATATATATATATATATATATATATATATATATATATATATATATATATATATATATATATATATATATATATATATATATATATATAACTAGAGATATGTATATATAGAGAGATATATATATATATATATATATATATATACTGCCCAGTGGAACTTAACACTTAGAAGGAAACATATATAGAAAGCAATGATGTTGAACATTCAATAAAGACCTTTTCCCCGGTAACATGGAATGGAATTTTTTGACCAATCCATCAATTAAAAGACCAAAATATTATGCTATGTTGATGACATATTTTGCATTTTAAATCTTGGAGTGTTTAATGTATCAACACATTTCATCCCATTATTAAGTTCACCATTTAGCTTTGTTGTACCCCACTCTTTTCATTTGGATGTCAAATTGTCATGACTTTTTATTCTTCTTTGCAACCTTTGTGTATAAAAAAATTTACCCCCATAAACCACCTTTAATTTTATAGCTCTAGTTGGGTTTCGACTTTTAAACGAAATTACCGCCTTTAATTAATAGACCTCATAATATCTTCTTTTCAGATTACATTTCTCTGCACATAGTAAAATTTGAGGTTTGACACATTACTTCAATAAAACCGCTAACTATCTTGATTTGGCTTTTTAAAACTCATCGATCCTACAATATATATATATATATATATATATATATATATATATATATATATATATATATATATATATATATATATATATATATATTTTTATATATATATTTTCATATATATATATATATATATAATATCAACTTGTCACATGTCCTTTTGGTCCTCCAAAGAAGATTTCATACTATCCCTTTACTTTTGTGATCGCTCATCTGCCCTTATGTAGAGGGAGGTTCAATCACATCTGACCCAATTTTATTCTCACATAAAATTTAATACTGATCTTAAAAATTCGTTAAATATAGCTAATTTCTTTATATACAAGGATCAATTGAACAGAGTTCAGATCTGGGGATCTACAGTTTTATTCGTCCTCGCTTCAATAGATACACCTGTATTGATCCAGTGTCCCAACTCATTTGAAATCGCATTTGTGAGCACCTTGGAATTAGCAATAAAATTCTTTTTCCACTCACGGTGAAAGAATACCTCCCTTTATCAAATCATATGCAACTAATTGTAAAGTAAGCATTTCAAGACCACTTCAAGATTTTGACTTTATGCTTCAATACTCAATCACTACTTATCTTGGAATCCCTCTTTATCTCTAAACATCGTCCTCATCTCAATAGCAATAACCTAGCCTCACCCCTATATGTCGCCTTCGTAACGTTTCTCCAAACAACTATATATATATATATATATATATATATATATATATATATATATATATATATATATATATATATATATATATATATATATATATATATATATATATATATATATATATATATATATATATATATATATATATATATATATATATATATTGCTCCAATAAATGTGGTCTTAAAATTCAATTTATTCATAAATTTGATCTACATTGTAATAGTATTTATAGAAGCACTTTTTACAAATTTAATATGCATAATATGTCTAGATGTTATTAAGAATTTTGATCAACCACGATTTCATATTTGGATTTTGACTGATTTAAATTTTAAAGTTGAGTTAATACTATTTTAATATTTTGTAAACTTTTCTAATATATAGTAATGTGAATTGTGTTTGTTTGTATGTGTTTTTGCTGTCTGTTTCTGCAGAGGGAAAGGTTATAATTAATAACTGAATTTAAAAATAAAATTAAAAAAAGGAAAAAAAAATAAAACTGCTTTGCTAGGCTATCATCCATACACCCACACACACACCCACACAAACAACCTCACCCACACAAATCCAGCAATTGGCAAGCAAGGCAATAACACACACAATATATATATATATATATATATATATATATATATATATATATATATACATATATATATATATGAAAGAGTATATATATATATATATATATATGGAGAGAGAGAGAGAGATATATATATATATATGAGAGAGAGAGAAAGAGAGAGAGAGAGAGAGAGAGAGAGATAATAATTGACGGATGAAATGGAATAAGATATTATAATCTCTTATAGTTTTAATTTATGATTTTCATTATTAATTTTTTGATATTTGGCAAATAAACAGAACCCACACATACAAACCCACATACATACATATATTCATTCATACTTATATAAAGAAGTCGTATGAGCATATATATATATGAGAGGAGAGAGAGTATAGAGAGAGAGAGAGGAGGAGGAGAGAGAGAGAGCAGAGAGAGAGAGAGAGAGAGAGAGAGAGAGAGAGAGAGAGAGAGAGAGAGAGGATGCTATCTTATACACTTAAACCAATTAAACTACACTTCTACTAACCCTTATACAACTCTATCATATACAACCAAACCTTTATAAAACTACACTGGCGTTAAAACGACAACACCACAAAAATACAGTCCTTCACAATAATGATATACAAAAAACCACAGAATCTAATAAACCTCTACATACCCACATACCTCACCACAGTGCCCCAGGAATTACAAACCAAACCTCTCCGAAATCTCCCACCACCCAAACCTCATAATGGCTCACCACCTTACATGGTACAACGCCCAAAAAAAAGCAAATCAAAGAGGAACCCACATCATAGCCAACCTTGAAAAACCTCCTCAACATCTTAAGCAACACAAACAGCCACACTAGAAACCCTTCTCAAACCAACCAAACATGCACATCACCAAACATAACACTATGTTCACAAAATTTACACATAAAACTCCGCTGGTCAACACAAACCGATCTAAACTCCGACCACCTACTCATCATCATAAAATACCAAAATGTCAACAAACCAAACTACCCACTCAGAAAAAACATACACAAAGTACAGAAAAAGCAGATAGGACACAATTCACCAACCATATAGAAAACAACATACATCCGCTAAATATCACTAACACATCAACAACACTCAACAAACCATATACAAAATTTCACTTCTAATTCAAAAAGTAGCAAACAAAGCCATCCCCAGAGGATACATGAAAAAATACAACCCAACACTAACACCTGAAATAGAACTACTAATCAAACAACGCATCTCGCTCAGAAAAATAACACCCATATCAATCCAAATGACAACACAGATTAACGCCCTAAGCACCCAAATCACAAACAAACACACATTCTTCAAGCAACTTCCATTCCTTCCTCACCAAGAGCACCCAACATACGAAAAACACCAAAATGTGGAAAACAAACTCAACCAGCCAACAGACACAAACTCACGAATCCATCAAAAAACCAAACACACAAAAAAAACAATCCAACGAACAACACGCAAACATTCTCAATCCAACGAACAACACACAAACATTCTCACAACTCACTTTGCAAAGCAGAGTCAAGAACCCACACACCCTCAAAACAGGGAAAATCATCAAAGCCCTCATGAAAATAAAACTCAGCCACGACCCAACAATAGAGATAACCACAACTGACCTAGAAAACATAACAAAGACATTTAAAAACTCACCTGCAACTGGCCCAGACAATATCTCAAACCAACACCTCAAACACCTAGGAACACAGCTTTAACTCAATTAACACAAATATATAATAGCTCCATCAGCCTAAACTTCATTTCCCCTATCTAAAATAGAGCTTTCATTATACCCAAACTATAACCAGGAAAAGACCCCTCTGATCCTTCATCATATTGCCCCATTTCTCTATTATCAACATCATGCAAACTACTGGGAAAAACTATACTAAACAAAATTACTTCACACATCATCAAACACAAATTCCAACACTGTTTCAAACAAAGCACCTAACTACAACTGCGCTCATTAACATTATACAACCCACAATCAACGGCCTAAACTCAAAACTAACTCTTAAAACAATACTCATAGCAATAGACATCAACAAAGCATTCGATACAGTTCTCAAACATAACTTGATCCACAAAATACAAAACCTAACATCACCACTAACCTAAAGAAATGGATTTCCAACTTCCTATGAGGACGAACAGCACAAATACAAACAAATAATACAAAATCCAGAACAGTAAACATCATAAACGGAGTACCTCAAGGCGCAATACTATCCCCCAGACTATTCAACCTATTTACGGCCGATCTCCCACAATCACAAACAGATCACACAATCATAACAACCTACACAGATGACATCACCATAGCCCTACACACCAGAACCTAAACACGATCACAAACCTGACACAACAATACATCAACCAACTTCAAACATGGCTAACAGAAAAAAGAATGTCCGCCTCACCAACAAATCTTCAATTACATTAATCGCCACCGATCGCCAACTTGACAACACACACCCCAAATCTACCTAAACAGCATTGCTATACCCTTTAACAAAACTCCCAAAATCTTCGGAGTAACACTTGACACGCATCTCACCTTCACAATATTAGTAGTATAATATCATCTGCAAACAAGATTCTGAGCATTTTAAGAACCGTCGCAGGCAGAGACAACACAAACAATAAACCAACATCCACCAGCATATTCAAACAATACATTCGTCCGACTCTAAACTATGCTTCTCCAACTTGGCACACGCTACTGACTAGAAATAACATAATGAAACTCCAAACTACACCAAACAAAGCTCTAAGAATCCTAACAGGGTCCTAATCAACAACACCACAGCAACACCTACACGAAGAAACCAAAAATTCTGAGACACACAATTCTTTTCCAAAACCCAAACACCCCAGCATCCATGCCACATTGCACTCTCTAACCCCACCCACCACATACTCAAACAATCTCCTTCTTCACCAGCGCTTTATTACAAGCAAATTCTGAACAACATTTCACCTTCACCAAACATCACAACATACAGCAAACAAATCCAAACGACAATACCAGAAAACTACTTAAAACACAGACAACAAAACATTTTAAACGAACACCCACCAGAATTCAACTCATTACCAAGAACCAGTCAGTCATCCTTGGCAAAGTTAAGATGAGGCCACCACCCTAACTTAAAATGCTACAAACACAGATTCAACCTTAACCAAACCACCACAAGCATTTGTCAAAACTGTAACCAGGTTCCGTAGACACTTCCCACTTCTTTCTCTCTTGTTTAACTAACTCTCAACACAGAACAACATGGAACATATCATCCCTGGAGAATTTCTTGGAGGAGGAACGGTATGCTCTATGAGGCAATTCCTGATCATGGTATGGCTTCCTCCCATGATGTAAAGGGTCACGTAGAGAAGGAAACATATATATATATATATATATATATATATATATATATATATATATATATATATATATATATATATATATATATATATATATATATATAGGTATATATATATATATATATATATATATATAATTATATATATATATATATATATATATATATATATATATATATATATATAACACACACAACCACAGACATTATTGTAATTAGAGATTTAGAGACACATGTTACATATAAACATCTCTATTTTATCCCTCCTTGAGAAGGATTAATAGGACCCCATTCAGGCCGGCACCGAACATTTGTCCTTAACATTATCTCTCTGATGAAGAATAACGATATATATATATATATATATATATATATATAGGTATATATATATATATATATATATATATATATATATATATATATATATATATATATATATATATATATATATATATTCAGTGTATATATTTTCTTAAAGTTTGTAAAAGAGCAGAGAATGCAATTTTGTCTAAACTTTTCCTAAAAAATGATACTGTGGCATCAGGCATCTTAACTTTGAAGCCAATATATTCTTTCTCTTTATTATTGTAGAAAAGAAAAATTTGTGAAAATTTTTCTTTAAAACTGAATTTTAGGATAATCATTGCCTTTAAAAAAAGAGTTTCAAGGAAGTTTAGAACCTTGTGGAATTTTATTTAGGAAATATGTTTTAATGTTCATAACTTGAGGCATAAGTTGACCACTGAACATTTCCCAAACATATTCAACGATCAGTTGAATTACATATATGAGTGAGTATATATATATATATATATATATATATATATATATATAGAAAGAGTATATATAAAATATATATATAGGAGAGAGAGAGAGAGAGAGGAGAGGAAGGATAATGGAATGAATGGAATGGAATAG
>JABUQX010093701.1:37500-40903 GCA_015478945.1 Trachelipus rathkii | reverse complement strand
ACCGAAGAAGGATGTCTTCTTCTCGTGGGCAGTGTGGGCCAGTACATTAACTGAACATATATAATATAGTTATATATATATATAGGTATATATAGTATATAATCATATATATATATATATATAATTATATATCTATAATATATATATAGTATATATATATATATATATATATTATATATATATATAATTATTATATATATTATATTATATATATATATAGATATATATTATTAATTATATATATATATAGATAATTTATATATATATATATATATATATATAATATATATATATATATATATATATATATATTTTTATATATAGTTATATATGTTATATTATATATTATATATAATATATATATATATATATATGTATTATTATATATATATATATATACGCTAAACATGAAGAACTATTACCAAAGGTTAAAGAATTGCCCTCTGCTTGTTCGAACCACCCGCGTGTGCGATGAGAACGACATACTCGACGCTCTACAACTGAGCCATCCTCTAACCCAAAAAGTTAGATTCAGGAACAGCTTTTTTAAGCGAACGAGCTCCCGTCAAGGCGTTATCACCAGGTTTCACCTGTAATAGTTCTTGTTGCACTAGCGGTAAATATTAAATTGCGGTAAAAAAGCAATGTTATAGGTGTAAAATCTTCACGAACGAGACAAGGGAAGGACAGGGTGAAAACCTGGTGATAACGCCTTGACGAGCTTGTTCGCTTAAACTGTTCCTAGAATCTAACTTTTGAGTTAGAGGATGGGCTCAAGTGGTAGAGCGTCGAGTATGTCGTTCTCAGTCGCAACACGCGAGGTTCGGACCCTAGAGAGGCAGTTCTTTACCTTCCCGTAATAGTTCGTTTAGCGGTAAAAAGCAGTTATAGTATGATAATATATATATAGTATCTATATATATATATATATATCTATATATATAATATATATATATATATATATATAGTATATATATATATATAAATATATATAGTATATATATAATATATATATATATATATAAACTATATATTTTTTTATTTTAAGTATATATCTAAACTGGGTTTACATAGACTTCCAGAGGATGAATTTCTTTATAAAGTAACTTCTTTTTAGCTTTCAATATGATTAAATTTTTTAAAATTCTGTGGATAGATTTCCTGGGTCATAGATTTGCTAGATCATGGATTTCACGGATTATTTTTTTCTTAATAACTACCCATAGATATTTCCTTTATTACCTTAATAATAATAATAAAAATAATAATAATAATAATAATAATAATAATATAATAATAATAATAATAATAATAATAATAATAATAATAATAATAATAATAATAATAATAATAAAATAATAATAATAATATTTGCAAAATAATGCAAGCTTTTTTGAATTTTTCATTGAAATTATTTTTAAACCGAGAACACCTGCTCAAGAAACTCATGTTTTGCCTCGGAGCCCTGACAGACTTTTAAGAAGACGACCGCACCGATTTTGGATTACCGAACACGGTGGAGGGGTTCCGTCCAAAACAACTGACAAGCGTTAACGCTTACAGGAGTCTGGTGAGAAATTGAGAAATTAGTGGAAAATAATTTTATATTATTTTATATTTTGAAATTTTTTATTTGTAAACTGCATTATAAATAGTTAGTTAACCGTGATCGTGCCTGAAGTATACAGGCGAAATATTGGTACAATATTAAGGGCTTTTGCTTCTTTTTATTCTAGAATAGCCCTTAATTATGTTAATAAATTTTGTTCTAAAAATAAAGAATTATTTAGTAGAATAGAAAGAACTTGCAAGAGGTATGTTAAAATTGAAGCTGATTTAAATTTTCTTTAATAATAATAATAATAATAATAATAATAATAATAATAATAATAATAATAATAATAATAATAATAATAATAATAATAATAAAATAATAATAATAATAATAATAATAATAATAATAATAATCAATAATAATTTAGAAATTTTATATCAGCTTTTGTTTTAATATAAGTTTTACTTTTTGCTTCCAATTCACGAAATGTTTTCTTCTAATTTCCATTTAATTTTCTTAAAACTATTCTAGAAAATAATTTACAAAGAAAGTATGAGGCATATTTATATTTATTAGTCTTCTGACCCGGTTTCGTCGTAAACCTCGGACATCTCAGAGTTTCGTTTTTATTCTAAGCAAGTGAATGGATATTTTACAAAAGATTTAGATTATAAATTATTAAATTTTAGGTAGCATTTCATATTATATTTAATCTAAGGGACATTACTTTAAACTTTATGTTAATGTCAGGTTTGTGCAGATAAAGGTTTATACACAAATTATGATTCTAATATACTCCGAAAGATTAAACTATCAATTATTAAATACCACTAATTTCACTGAGCTTTAAATGCTTCAACGTGGGAATCTTTAACAAAGAGGTATAAGAATAACAATAAAACTTAAATTAATAATTAATGGTGTACCCTCAAATTAAAATAGAAAAGGTTATTAAAAGAACATAACACATTTTAACTTCAAATCAAAATAATTCTACTTGACATGGAGAGCAAGAAAAAATTTTATTTTTTTAATTATTAAATTATACAATTTTTCTAGAGAGAGCGGAAAATTAAACATATTGTAAATGGAACAAGTTTTAAGACAGAGAAAACGAGTAATATGTTAGAAGCTATTTTCTACAATCACCGAGACAGTGTCCTCAATTTTAGTACCGTGGTCTTGTTCGGATGATTGACAGAAGTTATGTTGTGTATCAATTTTAATTGCACTAAGAAGTAGGATGTTAATTCCCTCTTAGGTGGGAATACCAAACACACTAACACTTTAAGAACCCATTATGCAACAACAGGTAATGAAGACCAGGTAAATAGGGAGCATTACACGACGGATCACAAATCCCCTCCTACAGTTTAACATAAAGTTTTTTTAAATTTTATTTTAAGGTTGGTAATTTCAACTATCTTCGTATAGCAAAATTTCTTTTTATTAAAAAACTTAAGCCGGAAATCAAGTTGAAATTTTAATGAAATAATGAATGCCTTGAAGATGTTTTTTTTTGCAACTCTTTGAGTGCCTTACTGGTATTCCAAGTATCCATGATAATAGCTGTATTGCAAAATAATGTAAATTTTTATTTTTTTTATTTTTCATCAAAATTATTTTTTAAACTTCGCAATTAATGTAAAATAATTTTAGATTTTTTTTTATATTTAGAAATTTATTTTTGTAAGCTGCATTATAAATAATAGTTAGTTAACCGTGATAGTTGCTGAAAGTATACATCCGAATATTGGTATAATATTAAAAGTTTTAACTTCTTTTTATTCTCGAATAGTCCTTAATAAAATTTCTTCTGAAAATAAAGAACTATTTAGAAGAATTGAA
>JABUQX010093701.1:22500-25000 GCA_015478945.1 Trachelipus rathkii | reverse complement strand
ATTACATAATAGTAGGAGATCCTTTGAATTGTAATAGTAGTAGTAGTAGTAGTAGTAGTAGTAGTAGTAGTAGTAGTAGTAGTAGTAGTATAAGTAATAATATTCATAGTAATAGCAGGATACTTAGTAATAAAAAATATGTTTGCACAAAACATTATGGTGAAAATATTACTTGAGAAAAATATAAGTTATTGTATCTAGTATATATAGATATATATATATATTATTATATATATATATATTATATATAATATATATATACTATATATATATATATAAAATAAAAATATAAAAATATTCTATATTAAATATCTATATATATGTATAGTGAGAATATACTATTCTTAGGGAATTTTTGTCCATTTAGGGGAAAACATAAATAAAGTCGAATATCTTTAAAAACTATATAAATATAAAATATTTCATGCAAAATTACTTTAAAAATTTGCTAATTTTAGCTAAATCTAATTGCTTTTCTGTAACTTATTACATTATTTATTTATAAATTTATCTAAATATATATGTTTCATTTTATTTTTATTATTATTATTATTATTATTATTATTATTATTATTATTATTATTATTATTATTATTATTATTATTATTATTATTATTATTATTATTATTATTATTTTTATTATTATTATTATTATTATTATTATAATATTATTCTTATAATCAGTAATTATTATTATATTGTTAAAAATTAATTTTATTATTACTATAATGTTTTGGTTATTATTGTTAGTATTATTATTATTTTAATATTTGATTATTATTATTATTATTATTATATTATTATTATTATTATTATTATTATTAATTACTTCTTTTTATAGTAACAAGTTTTTAAAAAAGATATTAAAAAAATATAGACTATGAATCCAACAACAAACTTCCATTCCTTGACATCGAAATTACCAGACAAAATAATTCCTACAACACATCAGTTCACAGAAAAAAGACACACACACCACTAGGCACCAATTATTACAGTTTCAGCTATTTTAAATACAACTTTAACAGTATTTCAACTATGATTCACAGAGCTTATACACATTGTTCCAACTATTTCACTTTTCATACTGAATTATGTAAAATTTCTGAATTTTTCAAAAACAATGGTTTCCCTACTGATATCATCTCTAAACAGATACGTCTATATTTAGACAAAATATACTACCAACCACCCCAAGTCCTATCAGCTCAAAAAAAACTAACATATTTTAAATATCCTTACATTGGACTCTCCTGCTCTCAACTAGCCAATGACATTAATCATATTATCAGACGCTTCTATCCCTTCTTACAATGCCGTCATTCATTCACCATCCATCTCACTATTGGTTCCTTCTTTAAAATTAAAGACTCTCTCCCCCCCCCCTGCTACAGTCCTGTGTTGTCTACAAATATAATTGTTTTTGTGGTTCACAAGACGCACCTAGGTAGGCTCCACAATACGGCGACTCAGGAATCATGCTTGGGCACATGGGCGTCAGTCCAAGAAACATTTTCTCCCTTTGCATGCTAAACCCCCTTCTGCCATCCGTCCGCACTCTTTGAAATGCCACGGTTCAATACAAATGAAAAACTTTTGTATTCTCGCTAAAACTAATGAAATAGATAATATCATATTTTAGAAGTCATTGCCACATAAACAATTGCAGCATCTCTAAACTCAGGACTCTTCTTCACAACCCAGTTACTGATTGTTTAATATCTATTCACGCTACATATTAACAGATAAATACATGTAACAACAACCACCCAGCTTTATAATTTACAACCAACCTAACGTTAAACTTTAATTTCCGTTTCTCCTCAGTATACTTTATCATAAGCAGCCTAACAACAAGTAAGTTTCTTTTGTGATATATATATTAAATTAATAATAATAATATTGCTATTATTATTATTATTTTTTTCTCCTTATTATTTTTATTATTATTATTATTATTATTATTATATTATTATTATTATTATTATTATTATTATTATTATTATTATTATTATTATTATTATTATTATTATTATTATTATTAGTTATTATTAATTATTATTTGAGTATTATATTATTATTAATTATATTTTGATTATTATTTTTTTTTTTATTATTATATTTTTTATTATTATTATTATTATTATTATTATTATTATTATTATTATTATTATTATTATTATTATTATTATTATTATTATTATTATTATTATTATTAATAATAACTAATTAGTTGTATTGATTATTGAGCAGTTTATCAGTTATCTCTTATCATTATCTTATCATTATCTTATCATTATCTTATCATTATCTTATCATTATCATTATTCATTATTGAATTATTTTATCATTATATATTATCATGTATCAATTATATTATTATTATTATATTATTACTTATTATATTATTATTATTATTATATTATTATTATGTATGTAGTTATTATTATTGATTATTATTATTATTATTATTTGAACTGTAGCCATTCTAAAGAGTGAC
>JABUQX010093701.1:0-10000 GCA_015478945.1 Trachelipus rathkii | reverse complement strand
TTTTGAATATATGAATATAGCTATATAAAAATAAGATAATTCTCCTAACACATTATATATATATATTAATATAGATATAATAATATTAATATATAGATATATATAATTATATATTATATATATATATATTAATATTATATAAATATATATAATATATATATATATATTAATATATATTTAATATTATATATATAATATATTATAATTATATATATAATTATAATTTTATAATATTAATATATTAATATAATATATATATATGAATATTTATAGTAAATATTATATATATATATTATATTTTAATATAATATATTTATATAATATATAATATATATTATATATACATATATATAATATAGAATATTAAAAAATAATATTCATATATATATTAAATATTCATAATTATACTATATAATATTAAAATATGCAAAAAACAAAAACTTTTTATATATATATCTAGTTATATATACAAAAAGTATATATATCTTTATTTATTATGTTGTATGAGTTTTGTTGAGACTCAGAGCGGAGTTCTCAATCTTGCTGGTGTGTGTTTAGGTGTGTGTGGGAGAGAGAGAGACGCATAACAGTATGCGTGACAGAATAGTGAGATACCAATTGGAAAAAGAGAGAGAGAGAAGAGAGAGAATGCGATGCGCCTGAATAGTGTTACAGTTTAGATAAGGATGTCAGCTGGAAATGATATTTTTTGATTCGAGAGGTTTGGAGATTGGACGACGGGACGACCGTGGAGAGCTGTTTTAAACCTCTTTAGAAGCGCTTTGAGTGTCTGATGACTCTCTCCGTCTTCAACCTTTTAATGGAGGTTTCTTAGCTTGAACTTTTTGAGAGCACAAATTGAGACGGAAAAATTGTACTTTTGGATATGGGGTCCAGAATGAGGATTGTGAGTGGTTTCCCCTGATTGTTTGAAAATTTATTATTTATATAAAAACGTTAATGAGAAGAATGGTTCGTGCATTGTTATTGAAAATTTTTTCCATATATATGTTTTATATTCTGTAGACTTGGAGGAAAGGATAATCGGGATCTTTCCTCCTAACCCTTTGATAATGCAACGAATTAAATTTTGCAATCTCTAAAAGCGCGGTCTGTGTGAAATACCCACTAACTATTTAACCTTAAGCTACATTCAGAAACCACTCTTCGTCTTTTTGAGAGAGAGTGACGAGTGAAGAGAGGTGATGGACGAGTGGAGTTAGCGAGCAGTGAAAGCGAAAATAGGAAAGTGCGGAGGAGGGAGAGATGCAGAGAGAGAGAGAGGAGAGAGATACGGAAATCACAATTACTTTTGGAGTTGCGATGCATATTGTTAGCGAGGAGGATGACAGTACAAGGACATTTGACAGAAGGATCTCATAGTTTCGGCTGTGCGGAACACTCTGGTGCCGGTGCGTGAATGCGGTTCCGCCAGCAGATTTGTGGAGCTTGCATGGCCAACCTTAATCTGTACCTTGAATGTTTAAAAGGTTGCTACAGTGAAAGTAGCTTTTAAATTTTCCAGATCCATGTCCAGTTCAATTTAACTGTTCTTTTCATTTAGTTAACATTTTAAAACTATTGAAACATTTTAAAACAATTTGAAACATTTGAAACATTTTGAAACATATCGGCAATAGAAGAAAAATTTATACCATCTTTATGACATTGATATAGATGACACTGGTCTTAGTATCGGAAGCTAAAGATTTCTTTTTAATAAGAGCTTTGATATTGACTAACATTTTAATTATTTTTTCACATGGTTTAAGAGCACCAGTAGCACTTTCAATGATGATTTAATCGTTGCTTGTTTGAATGTTTTAATTTATTTTAGGGCTGAGCTTGTAAATAAACCAAACTCATTTCCACATCTAATGTTCTTTCTTTTAATTGTAGTCTAAATTGTAGTTGTACTGTTCTATTATTAATATTTTGTTCTACTTTATTAATTGAAGCTTTTCTTGTAGCTTTCTTGGACCATGTGATAAGCTAAAATAAGAAGCAATAATTTAATACTCAGTCCAAATATTGTTAACCACTTCCAATTTTAATAGTTTATGTTACTTTTGTATTATAATTTGTGAATAGTTCAATATTACGTTGCATAAAGAAAATTTTGTTTGATGAGAAGTTTTGATAAGAGAAGAGACTTGGAGAAGGAAGAGAAGTTTTGATAAATTATATATAAACATCTGCATATCATCATTTGCTTCGCTCTTATACGGATGCGGACACGGACCTTCGGAACAACCTAACTGCTGTCATGGATTGAAATCTTTCAAAATTTTAAATATTTGAAAGCAGATATCCGTGATTCATAATATATATATCATATATATATATATAATATATATATATATATATATATATATTAATATATATATAGTATATACATTATATATTATATATATATATATATATATATATATATATATATAATATATATATATATGTGTGTGTTGTGTGTGGTGTGTGTGTGTGTGTGTATTACGTAATCACCTCTCGATATCGCGGTTCACTTTTCGCGGCTTCAGTGCATCGCGGTTTTTTTTTTCAAATACAGTATCTATATCGCATTTTATTTTAAAACGAAATTTATATCAATATATATATATATATATATATATATATAATATATTATATAGTATATATATATATAATATATTATATAATTATTTAATTATAATATATATATATAATTATATTATATTATACGTATTAATATAGAAGGAAGTTTTTACAGTTATGAAAAGGCTTAAATATAACATATATATATAACATAACAGTGCATACATAGTATACATGTACATCTGTAATGTACCATGTAAATTTCGTGTGTGTTGAATCTCTCTCTCTCTCTCTCTCTCTCCTCTTCTCTTCTCTTCTCTCCCCTCTCTTTTCTCTCTTCTCTATCTTTTCTCTCTCTCTCTCTCTCTCTCTCTCTCTCTCTGATACCTCGTAAACTGTAATGAACACTAGACCTCTCTTGAGCTATGTGTTTGCCCCAATGTGAGATCGTACACCGGCCACACCTATTGGCTATAGGTATATATATATATAATATATATAATATATAATATATATTATATACTATTATATATATAATATAGGGTGTATATATATAATATATAAATAAATATAATATATTATTATATATATCTTAAGTATTATATTTACCATATCTCCAATATAAATTCAACAGATTCGATTATTTTATATTATAAGATATATAGAGATTATAGTGAAGAGAGAAAGATAGATAATGAAGTAGATAGATAGATATAGAGAGAGATAGAGAGAGAGAGAGAGTGAATATATATAAGAGATATTATGAATATTAATATAATATATTTATGAGTAAGTTTAATATTATACTAATAGAGACGTAGAGAGAGAAACAGTTTAGATAGTACAATAAAAGCGAAAGGTTTTTCCGTGACCATAGAATTTAACAAAGTAGAAAGTAAATAATAAAGTGTTGAAAAATGAAGTGAAGTAAGTATGAAGTAGATAGTGAATGGAGAGATAAGAGATAGAGAGTGAAAGATAATTTAGTGAGATAGATAGATATAGTATATAGAGAGGTATATATATTATATATATAATTATATATAAATATATATATATATATATTTATATAGTATATTATATATTATAATATATTATATATAATATATATATATATATATATATATATATATAATTAAAATATATATATATATATAATATATAATATATATATATATAAGATAGGAAAGTATGAAGAGAGAGAGAGGTGAGTAAGATAGATAGAGACTAGATAGAGATAGATATAGACTAATAATAGTGTAGAGATGAGAATAATAGAATGAGAGAGAAGATAAGAGATCAAAAATCGTAAAAGTGTATAAATAAAAATATATTAAGTTTATCTATTTATTGTCAGTATGTAAAATATCAATAAGAGATGCAGAGTTTATTTATAAACCTACGGAGATATTTTTAATCAATAGAGTATAATATATGCTGGTGCTTTACGTAAAAACAAGTGAGTAAATATATATAAAGAAATTAAATGTGTGAATTATAAATTTTTTACCTTCATACGTCACAACGTAATTCTCCTTCTTCGTGATCTAATTCACCCTTAATTCCGCTATTACGAGGATGGATATCCTCAAGAGATCCTGTTCGCGATATAACAACTTACAGTTAGGTTTACGTGATCCTTTTACTGAACATTAGAAGTAATAATATTATAATTAATTTATACCACTAACTTCAATTAGTCATTTTTCCACTCAACTTACTCACTTTATATCGTATATATAAATTATAATTTTAGGCATCGAAGTTTTTCATCTCTATGAAGTCATCTGTTATTAAAGAATTATCTTTATAAATCTAATTGTCTAAGATTATACCAACCAAGAATATAAAACCAAGTTGAGGAATATTATGAATCCAACTTTTTTAAATCCAATATCGAAGATAATAGTGATTAAAATATTTTACTCTCTTTTTTACACTTTCGTCTTTCAGCAATTACCTCTCCATTATGGCCCCAAGATTGGTATAACCGTACCTGTTCAAAAATGGCAGGTGCTGTATCACTATGCATCAGGTACAAGATATAAATGCAAAAAGCACTCAACAAGTTCATTTTCTAATTGGAAACCAATGAAGTCAAGAGGAACGTCGAAAAGAAGGACACCAGCACTCGACTCTGTCAGTTTCCACATATATAATGGACTCACTCATGCTGACATCTACTTTAACCATAATAAATATCTGAACTGATTAAATACGTCATATCATATGATCAAGAGAAAAATCCAACGTCCATAGAGCATCTAAATTCAGGATCACGCGAACAGCTACCTATTCACTACTTATAGAGAGCATCCGTCAATATTTGAATTGGTCGATTAGTATTCACTGGTTCGTATGGTGGGTCCTTACACTCTCTCATCTATATTAAAACCCGCACATAACAAAACCTACCGTCCTTCATCTTACTATTCAAAGTCAACTATTCTTTCGCGACGTCTCAACACAAAACATTCTACGTCACCTATACAGAACAATTCTATATGCACAATTTCGAATTACTAAAATACCATAGCGTCTTCTTTATTCTTGGATTATCTCCCAAGCGTTCACGGTTTCCCCAATATACACATATCTTCTCCACATATAAAATAAATAATCTCGCAATTGTGAACCAAGAAGCCTCCCCAGTGTCTAATGCTCATCCTGTGTAGCAAACTTTGCTGCCGCTGCGAGAAGCTCTCAACAACGGTGCGAAGCAGCCTTCCATCGTCTCAATTCTCATATTTATTATCACCGCGCAATTACTCTCGCAACCCAACTCTCGCTCTTCTCCAGACGTACGTTTGCCCACTGCAAGGCGTATCTTATCCTTACCACCGTCTCGCTTAATTAGTTAGACTATTTTGTTGCAACTCTATTCCTCAAATGACCCTCCAGAATCTTAGCTTGATTATTATATTAAAAATCTCGACAACTTATATATATATAGTTATAAAATTTAATTATTAATAATCTTGATCACTAAAATAATTAAATAATATTGTATTTCATTAAATATTCCCACCTAATAGTGAAGAGAATTAATATAATATCCCATAACGATTTATAGAATTATCTTTCTTTACTCCATCCGAAAAATTGACAAAAAATGTTACAAGGAATTTTTCTATATTATTTTACTTATTATATTGAAAATTTCTTGGTGTAAGCTCAATTTATTAAAATCATAATCTCTTTATTAAATTGCTTTAGAAAAGAAAAGCTTAAATTGATTGTTATGTATTATTTTATCAATTTATTTTCATGATTAAAGTAATTTACTAGAATTTATAATATTTCAATTAAAAATAGTATTTAAGTAGTAAAAATTATAATAAAAAATAATTAATATATAGCATTACTTTATAGATTATTTTACTTGCTAATAACCTAAACCGTAATATAATATAATATCCTATAACTCTAAACAATCCTAACTATAATTACTAATAAACTGGGCCAAAATAAAAATAATATAAAAAAAAAATAAATCTAACATGAATAATGCTATTATATAAATATATTTCTAAATTATCGGAATGTTATAATATATATTAATTGGTTGCAATTAAAATATCGTCTGAATCTACATTTAAACCCTTTATATATTCAAACAAAATATACATACTAAACACTTTATATATTATAACTGTTTTATATATATATATTATATATACCTATATTTTATCCCAGTGCTACAAAATATTTCCAAATGGACAATCCACCATTCTTCACTCTGGAAATTTAATATATACGTATAAATTTTTTATATTGATGTCATCAACTTGTTATAAATATTTTATCTTTCATATTCTATTTTTATAATTTATATATAATTATATATTATTATTATATTTATATAATATTAAATATATATATATAATGATTATTCAGTATATCTGTCATCGAAGGTATATATTTGTTTTACAAATCGGCGGTTGAGTAAATACTCATTATATCGCGATGGCGCCAGAGGAAAGCAAGTAGAAACCATTATACTCAACCGTAGTGTGTGCAAAAAAAGGAGACAGAAGAATAATACTGATGACATCGTATCTTAAAGTGATTCCATAACCTATATACGTAAATATTTAGAGAAAGGGATTAGTATAATCACTAAAAAGTATGAGATAAGCTTATATATAACTAATAATTTGAAATATTATATAGTATACACAACCCGAGGTATGTGTAATTATATATTAAAGATAATCATCTTTCACATAGAGACGTAGTTGTCATTCAGAGAGTATTGTTGTTAAAAATGAGCTCAGTAGCACAGTAGAAGAAAAATTTTATTTTATTAATTATCTTAGACATATTTGGAATAAAATTTAAATATATCTAATTATATAAGAAAATTTATATTTTTCAATTTAATCCGAGAATGGTATGATATATATATGTGTATGGGTGTTTGCTTTTCAGATAACACAATTTCTGAATCTGGATACTGGAGCAACCAGATTTCATATATACATTGGGAACAGACAATTATAATCTTATTTTAATATATAAATATGAATAAATATATAAGAATATTATATTGAATTAATATATTGAATAATAAGAATGATGAAAGTATAGAATATGATCAACAACCTACCAATAATTTAAGATACTATCAGAAATAAAAGTTATGAAATGGAGAGAGTTTTATAACAAACACAGTCATCCACGAAGCTGACTTCTTAAATGGTGAGAAAATCATTTAGTCTTAAACCATATAACGAATTATGACATTGATATGCTAAACAAAGAGTGAGTCATAGAAAAACACCATGATTCTATCATTTGCATTCCCCATTATATCAATATAAAAATTATTTCCGTGAAATTTGTCCAGACGCTCGATAACCAATGAAGTTTAATAATGTCTTCATATTATATTCTTTCAAGCAAAATGAGTACTCATGCCGCTCATCAATCTGCCGTGGAGACATAATATATTACGGTCTACTACCCATCGCTACTACTCTCACACTCTACGCCATTAAACTAACACATAACTCAAATATCAAATACCCAAATTAACTTACTACCTACTCTGCTTATCCTAATATACCCAACTACTACCCTACAATCCTATACCTTATATATACCAAGATACTCATACCCTAACTACTTATCCTTTAACTTATAACCTTCTCTCATAACTATCACAGACTTAATCACACCTAAGTGATACATTCTTTTTCTAAAATTATATTCTCTATTCTCAACTAAGTATTCTTTACTTGAATACTTCTAAATCATTAAATAACCAAACCAACTATAATTATCTAATCAAAAAATATTTATGTATTATAAAGCCGTAATTATTTATATATCTTGATATATAAATTAATAAATAAAACCAGCTACTTCTATATTACACAATGGTCCCTTTTTAATATACTAGCTTAGAAATCCTAAGCATATAGTTAAAATACACTAGCTAATTTTTTTTTATAATTAGTAGTTCGCATAGAAGGACCTTAATGTGGTGTATTAAAAGTAAAGTTTATGCGGTTTGCTGCCGCTTAAAGTTTGTAAGAGTACAGCGTTTATTGTAGCCAAAGTACGCCAACTTCCTAATCTTAATTAATACTACGCTCTACCTTTGGTCTGAATCAATATATATATATATTATATATATATATATATATAATATAATAATCTTATATATAATATAATATATATATATATATAATATATATATATATATATATAAATATTATATATAGATGATATGTATTAAATATATCTATAATATATATTAAAGTTAAGAGAAAATAGAATAATTTCCATTTAAACTTACTCTTATGGAGTGAACTGCTCTACCCAAATATGAGGAATTCTATCTTAACTACTTAAGTTTCAACAAAAAAAAATAATAAAAAAGTTAAAGATATACTTTAAATAATTACATAAAAAACACTTAAAATTAAATATTTAATTATAAACAGTGATTTTTTTTTTTTTTTTATTTTTTTTTTTTTTTATTTTTATTCTTATAAATTTTTTTCTTTTACTCATTATTCACGGAAATCTCTGAAGAATCTAAATAAATTTAATATTCTTATTAGAAATATTCTGATATATTAAGTAGAGAAATATGAATGACTTTATTTTGAGTCTATGATTCCTGTATAAATCCCAAAATAATATATATATATATTATATTATAAACTGTGATATATTATATATATTTATATTTATATATATATATATATATATATATATATATATAATTAATATATATATATAATATATTAGATATATATATATAATATTAAGATATACATATATATATATATAATTAATATAATATTTAATATATATATATATTAATATTAATATATATATAATATATATATATAATATATAATAATATTAATATAATCAATTAAATTAAGTTATATATATTATATATATAACTAAATAATATATATATAAATATGAGCAAAACAAGTAAGGAATATGATGAGTATAATGACAAATCCAAAGCTTAATTTTTAAACATAGGTAGAAACAAATATTTGTATATTCTTATGAAGGTTTCTCTAATAAATACACAAAAATTATAAAATAATTAAAATAATAAGAATAAATTAATAATATTGAAATATAATAATAATAATTAATAATAAATAATAATTATATTAATATATATAATATTAATATATAAATAATTAAATAATAATAATATATAATATATAATAATTATATCAACAAATTATTAATTAATTATAATTAAAATAAATAATATAATTATAATTTACAAATTATATAAATAATTATTAAATAAGTTCATATAACAAAGAAAAGAAATATAGCTAGCAACCTAATAAATCCATATAAAATCCAAAAATAATAAAGCTACTTTAGATAATATAATAAATAAATAATAATAATATTATATATAATTAATATAATTAAAAATATTTAATAATTTAAATAATTAAATAATAAATATAATATAAAATAATAATAATAATAAATAAAATATATTAAATAATAAATTAATAATAATAAAATTAATATATAAATTAATTAATATAATCTATATAATATAATAATAATAATAATATAATAATAATAATAATAATAAAATTTATAATTAATTAATTAATAATATATATATATAATATTAAATTTATATAAAATATAATAATAATATAAGATAAATTAATTAATAATAATAATCCTCATACTAAGAGTAAAGTGCAACAAATATAAGTATATATATATAATATATATATATATATATATATTTATATTATAATTTAATAAATTAATTATATAATATATTTATATATAATATAATGTAACTAGTAAGTAGTAACAAATATGTATATAATATATATCAGTATTATAGTTAACAATATATAATTATGCAAGTTAAATAAGATAAGTCTATTATGTCATTGTATTATTGATTTTT
>JABUQX010093700.1:0-23182 GCA_015478945.1 Trachelipus rathkii | reverse complement strand
TATATATATATATTTATATATATATATATAAATTATATATAAAAGTATACTAATCAATATATACTATATATATATATATATATATATTTATATATAGTATATATTATTATATATAGAAATTATATAATATACTAATAATATATATATATATATACTATATATAGTTATATTATATAATACTCTTTTCAAATATACTATGAGCATTCATTTTATTCATTACTTATTATTTTTATTTAAAAACATTTTCGCGAACCTAAAAACTGTAACCATTAACAGACCTATTATTTAACCCATATTTCATAGTGCTGATATCAATGTTTAAATATTCAAAAAATTTCTTTTCAAAAATACCATGAGTCATTCATTTTTATTCATACTAACATTTGTTTATTTATAAAAACATTCTTCACCATTAACCAGCGCTTCAAACTGGTTAAAACAGTAAATCAATAGCTTCAATTGCCTAGCAACAGAGGGAATTAGTAAGGCTTTGTTTTACTGCTGACTGATTTACTGCTTATTAAACTTCATATATTATTTAACCATTATTTCTTTTATATTTTTTACTAATACTTTTTATTATAAATTTTGGTTAAAAATTGTATGTAAGAAGAAAAAAAGCCAGAGTGGGTGATATATAATCATTTTACTAGTCATGTACGATAATTTAATAAAACATATTAGCAGCATAATAGAATTTAAAATAAGGAGTGCTACTAGATGTCCTTACCTACGCAACAAAGGGATTAGATGCTTTGTTTTACTGCTTACTGCTTTAACTCATATGTTTTACTGCTTTAATCATATATTTATTAACATTACATACCTTAAAGCAGTAATTCAGTAAATCAATAGATGTGTTGCTTAGCAAAGGGCTTTATATGCTTTTGTTTTACTGCTTACTGCTTTAACTCATATGTTTTACTGCTTAACTCATATATTTATTAACATTACATACTTTAAAGCTAGTAACAGGGTATACATCATAATTGGGGTACACCAAGCAACACAGGGGACTTATTAGTATGCTTTTGTTTTACTGCTTTACTGCTTTACTTGCGTTACTCATTATTGTCTTTATGCTTTAAACCACCTATATTTATTAACATCTACATACCTTAAGCAGTAAATCAGAAAATCAATAGAGGTTACATAGCAACAAGGGGAATAGTATGCTTTATATTATCTGCTTTACTGCTTTAACTCATATCTTTTACTGCTTTACGTTTAACTCATAGTTTACTGCTTTAACTCAATGCTTTACTGCTTTAACTATATATTATAACATTTATGTTTTTTTTGTCTTTAATACTATTTATTTATTTTTTTATTATTTTAATTTTTTATTTTTTTATTATTTTTTATTATTTTTTTTAATTTATTATTTTAGTTGTATTATTATTATTTTATTTTTATTTTTATTTATTTTATTTTTATTATTATTTTATTTTATTATTATTTTTATTATTTATACTTGTGTTATTTACTTCATGGCGCTATGTTATTATTATTATTTACAACACACATACACACACACCACACCACACACAACACACACACAACCCACCACACACACACACACACAAGACACACACACACACACACACTACACAAACACACACAACATTTATATTACTCATTCAGTTATAACTGGCATCGAGTGGAGAGGTTGCGTAGATCGACGCTCTCCCGTCGAGCATTGTATTTGCATCGAATAAATTTATTATAACTGCTAATACTTTTTGTTTAATAAAGTTTATAACTATCAAGTTTTGTAAAATAATTTTACTAAAAAGTTATAAAGTTTTTTAAAAAACATTATATTTTAGTACAAAAGATTATACTGCAATAAAAATTATTAGGCAAGCCCCACACCCCTCGTACACCAGCTTATGCCACGTTTTGTTCTATATTAATTACTGCTTTACATCATCTTAAACCCATGTGAATAAGGTTTTTAAACTTAAAATAAAATGTATTTTATTAAAATTATTATTTTGGTTTATTTAAAAATAACAATTATTCACATTAATTTATTATTTATTATCACTCATGTTAACTAAAAATATTCAAAATTTTTTAAAATAATTTTGAAGTATTATTATATTATCTATGTACATTGACAATCCACACACGAGAAACACAACAACGCGCACTCCTTACAGATACGCTATACTGACCTCTGTTCTGTAAAAATGTGTTTTGAAAATAAACTACTTTAGGCCTTTAAATTTAGGATAATCATTTTTGTATCCCGGGGCGATTTAAGCCTTATACCAGGTCAAAATATATTTCAAACTGACCTCTTTTTGTAAAATGTGTTGAAATAACTTACGTTAGGCCTAAATTTAGGCCTAAATTTAGGATAAGCCTTTTTGTATCCAGGGCTGATTTAAGCCTAATACCAGGTCAAAAGTAATTCCATGTATAGACCAATGAATTCTCTCAATGTTATTACTGATTATTTTTATAGAAATATTTCAAACTGAAAACATGCTGTATCGTAAGACCTTTTAAGCAGGTAAGAAGGAAAGCTTCCCTTTCTTGTGATTGGATGCAGTAATCCTTATTCTATATGACGCGCATGTAGTTTGTCGAGAAATTATTTTTATCGCCTTTTGGTTTTAAGGTATGTAAAAACATGTTTTTTCATATCCTAAGTCCTTACCTATGATTGGATGAAAATTAAAATTAGTTCTTTAAACTTGTATTTGAGCAGGTGTGTTTTATTATCTTTTAGACCCAAACTCATTTTAAAAATCATAGTCGTTTTAGCTGTTTAGCGGTGCACAAAGTTATCTGATTTGTATTAAAAGTGTTTATTTTTACTAAGTGTTATATCATATTTATAATAAATACTTACATTGAGGATAATTATTAATTTCACTAGAATAGATAATAATTAATTCACTAAATTTATAGTAGATCACGTGAAGCAAAACGCAAGAGCGCCCGCAAGCGCGACCCGGTGCGGAACAGCCGTATGAACCCGCCGGCGTAATATTACTACGCGGTCGCGAAAATATTTTCTTATGATATGCCGTTGTTAAACTTTCAGTACATCATTTTGTAATTTTCAAATATACCCTTTCCTATAATTATGAGCCGTCCATTTTATTTCTTACTTGAAACATTTTTAATTTTATTTATAGAAAATACCATTTCACTGGTAAAGTTTCTTGAAAAACATTTAGTTTTGAAAAGAACATTTTAAGGAATGTAAAACAAGTTTTATATGCCTTAAAGCTACACCTACATAGGACGTAGAGTTAATGTATAGAAGTTGTCCCATTACCTCCCCCTTTTCAAGGTATGTCTTAACGGTTTTAATCTCTCTATGTATAAGTTATGAAAAAGTTGTTTATTCTTAAATATTATTACTATATTACTATATTACTATATTAGTTAAATACACAATGCGTGACATGCATAATAAACTTTCCCTACTTGTACAACCGTAATTTTCTCTTATGGATTCCAGTATTGGATCATTATTATACTTCAAAATACATCGAAGTATGTAAGTTCATACGTCTTTTATATCAGCTGTTGTATGCATTCGGTAACCATCGAGAATATCTCACTTGGTTTTTAATAAACATTGATATACCAGGATTTTAAATAAACTAATGCGCTGAAATATGCTTATAATATTCGTAAATATACCTTGATACAGTACACAAAAAACTAATACTATACATCACTGAATGTTGACGGTGTCCAAAAGATAATCATCCTCTAGGCATGTATGCCCTCCACTTTGAAATTACAACGCTCTCATATTTTTCGCTCGACCGCGTAGTAAATATTACGCCGGCGGGTTCATGCGCTGTTCCGCACCGGGTCGCGTTGCGGGCGCTCTTGCGTTTTACTTCACGTGATCATACTATAAATCTAGTGAATTAATATTATCCTATCTAGTGAAATTAATAATTATTTCTCAATTTAGTATTATTATAAATATGATATACACTTATTTAAAAATAAACATTTATAATACAAATCAGATAACTGTGCATGCACCTCTTAACAGCTAAAACGACTATGATTTTAAAATGAGTTTTGGTCTAAAAAGATAATAAAACACATGCTGGCTCAAATACAAGTTTAAAGAACTAAGTTAATTTTCACCATCACAGTAAGGCTTAGACATGAAAAACATGTTTTTACTTACTTTAGAAACCGAAAAAAGCGATAATAAAATAATTCATCGGACCAATCACGATCTTGCGCGGTTCATTATAGGAGATTAAGGATTACTCCATCCAATCACAAGATAAGGAAAGCATTTCCTTCTTTCATCTGCTTAAAGGATCTTACCGATACAGCATGTTTCAGTTTGAAATATTTTTTATAAAAATAAATATAATACATTGATTCTTGTCTTCTATACTGGAATTACCTTTTTGACCTGGTATTAGGCTTAAATCAGCCTGGATACAAAAAGGCTTATCCTAAATTAAGGCCTAAATTTAGGCCTAATTTAGGCCTAAAAAAGTAGTATTTCAACACATTTTACAAATAAGAGGGTCAGTTGTAATATATATTTGACCTAAAAAGTATTAGGCCTTAAATCGCCCCGGGGTACTCAAAAGGTACATATCCTAAATCTTAGGCCTAATAGTAATTATTTCATAACACCAATTTACAGAAAAGAGGTCAGTTTCGTATCTGAAGGGGTGCGCGTTGTTGTGTTTTCTCGTGTTGGATTGTCATTGTACAGATAATAATAAAGAAATCCGAATTATTTAAAAAACTTGAAATATTTTTAGTTAACATTGAGCGAATTATATAAATGTAAGTGAAAATTGGGTTATTTTTTAAATAAAACCTAGAATGATTTAATAAAATACATGTTATGTTAGCATAGAAGATACTTATTACATAGTTAAAGATGATGTAAAGCAGTAAAGTGAATGAACAAAAACGTGGCCATAGCTTGTGTAGGGGTGCGTAGGGGCTGCTATACTGGTTTTACTAATTTATTGCTTTAAGGTACGTAAATATATGTTTTTAATAAAATTTCATAATTAATTTAGTAAAAATTATTTAAAACTTTGATAGTTATAAAAATTTATAAACAAAAAATGTTATTCAGTTAATAATAAAATTCTTTGTTCAAGATTAATGATTGATCTTTATTATAGGACGTTTTTAAGAACTTTGAAAATTTATTTATAATTGAATGAGTAATAAATTATAGTGTGTGTTGTGTAAGTGTGTGTGTGCCTGTGTGTGTGTGTGTATATCAGTGTGTGGTGTGCTGTTGTATTGTGTGTGTATGTGTGTTCTTAATAATAACAATAGGCATGAAGTAAATAACACTAAGTTATAATAATAAAATAATAAAAAAATAAAAAATAATAACTGAAAAAATAAAATAATAAAAATTAAAATAAAATAATATAAAAATAAATAATTAAAAATAAAAATTAAATATAAAAATTAAAAAAGAAATAAAATAATAAAAATAATAATAAAAATAAATAAAAAGTATCAAAGCAAAAAATAAAAACAAATGTTAATAAATATATGAGTTAAAAGCAGAAGCATATGAGTTAAGCAGTTTTTGATAAAAAAACTTATGAGGTAATCTTTTGTTTGGTTATTTTAAAGCAAGTTTTTTTAAAGCAAGTCTGTTAGCAGTAAAACATATGAGTTTAAAGCAGTAAAGCAGTAAAAAACAAAAGCATACTATCCCCTTGTTGCTATGTAACTCATTAGTTGATTTACTGATTTACTGCTTTAAGGTATTGTAAGTTGCTTAGATTTAATATATGATGTTAAAGCAGTAAAAACATTATGAGTTTCGTTTTTTAAATGAAGCAGTAGACGAGTAAAAACAAAAGCATATACTCCCCTTGTGCTATGTAACAGCCTCTATTGATTTACTGATTTACTGCTTTATGTATGTAATTTAATAAAATATGAGTTATAGCAGTATAAACATATTGAGTTAAAGCAGTCCTTGTTTAAAGCCAGTAAAACAAAAAGTCAAGCCTAATTCCCCCTTGTTGCTGGTAACACTCTATTGATTTACTGATTTACGCTTTTAAGGTATGTAATGTTAATAAATATTTATTGAGTTTAAGGCGAGTTAAAACATATGAGTTAAACAGTAAAGCAGTAAGAACAAAGGGCATTACTCATCCCTGTTGTTTGGCTATGGTAACACCCCTCTATTGATTTAACTGATTTCTGCTTTAAGGTCTGTAAATTATGTTTTTAATTAAATTTCGTACATTGTAGTAAAATAAAATGATTATAAATCAGCCACTCTGGCTTTTTCTTCTTACATGCAAGAATTTTTAAAAATTTATAAAATTAAAAATGTATTAAATTAAAATATAAAGAATAATAATGTTAATCAAGTTTAATCATTAAAGCGTTTATCAGCAAAGGCAGTTTATAAACTTGGGAAGTCTGGTATGTGCTTGTGCGTCCTTGTTGACACCTTTGAGGCAATGAGTAGTGGATTTACTTTTAAAGCTTATAGCGTGTTTTGTAATGTAAATGTTTTTTAATAAAAAAATGTTTAAGTATGAATAAAAATGAATTATCTCATAGATATTTGAAAAGAAAATTTTTTGAATAGTTTACATTGCTATGAAAATATGAAATATTGGTTAAAAAAAAAATCTGTAAAGAGTTACAGTTTTAGGATCGCGAAAATGTTTTTAATAAATATGTTTAAGTATGTAGTAAAAAGAATGACTCATAGTATAATATATATATATATATATATATTATATATATATTATATATAATAAATATATATATAGTATATAATATATATATATATATATATATATATATATATATATATATATATATATATATTATATATACTAATATATACTAATATATAATATATATTATATATATATATATATTCTCATTCGCGCGGGATATTGCGCTTGCGGGCGCACGCGGCGGCGCGTAACGTGAATATGCGCTGGCGGGGCACCGTGATGGGCAGTACACCCGGCAATCTCAAGGCGGGATGCAGGTCGAAAGCGAGTGGTTGGCGGTAACGCGGAAATATTGTCACTGCGGCGCGCGGTGTTCTGTCTTGACTTTGTGAGGAGGTGGCATTGCTGCCGCCCTGGGATCAGCTTATTGCTAGGGGTAGACAAAGATGAGTCATCAAAGATGAACCATCAAACTGAGGTATCAAGATGAGCCACAAGAACTGAGCCATCAAAGTTGAGGAATCAAAATATTGCGCATCAACCGTTGTACGTGTAAGTGTGTATGGGATAGTGTAAGTGTCTATGGGGAGTGTAAGTGTCTAGTGTGTATTGTATGTAAGTGTAAGTGTCTATTGTGAGTGTAAGTATGTATAAGTGTCATATGGCCGAGTGTAGGTGTGTGTGTGTAAAGCACGGCATTCGTGAACAATTTATTAAGTGCTTGTTGGGGTGTTTTGTGTGATCTGTGTGTGTGTGTGCGTGTGTGTGCCTGTGTGTTTGTATGTGTGGTGTATTTGTGGTGAGTGTAAGTGTATGTATCTAGCATGTGTGTATGTGTGTGTGTGTTGTGTGAATAATTATATATATATATATATAATACTATATATATATATATATATATATATATATATATATATTATATAATAGTAATATTATATATATATAATATATATATTAATTATATATATATATATATAATATTATATATATATATATATATTTATATATATATATATATATATATATATATTATATATATCTATATAGTATAATATATATATATATAGATATATATATATATATATATATATATATTATACTATATATATAGTTATATATATATAATATATATATATATAGAGCATATATATATATGCTATAAGTGTTAGAAAAAAGACTAAACATAGTACGAAGCCATCCTAGCAACTTGTAAATATACACCAATCGAATTCTCATACCTTATAACTAGGGGTAGACACCATATTAGGGCTATTCTAGGCTCAGGGGAGCCTAGAAAAGGCTTGAAATTAATCACCTTCATTTTGCACTAAGTGGCACTCTTTTTGCCACTTGCAGCATGGACAAGTCGATCATACTTTGGAATGCCATAGCAAACTCTTGGAATCTTAACCGGCACTCATAGAATACTCATTCAGAATACTAAAGATACTTCCTAGACACTTCGCTAGCGAGTGATTGGGAACCAGGGTTCAATAGTGATAGCTGAACAATGAATTATCTCTATCATTATCCTGACCCCATCATAGATGTTCTCATGATATTCCTCTCTGATACATCAAAAGTATTGTTCGCATAGTCACCCTGCCCATCAAAGACTGAGTCGTATTTCACCAACATCGTATGGGCCATTACGAATTTTCTAGGATATAGGTTGGATCTCATACCCTCTCTCAGATGAGTCTGACTACCATGTTTTTCGCAGCCCGGATCCAATGGATATTTATCCAGATACGACACAGTGCACAGACAAGATGTTGAGATATTGCTGCAGTGAACGCTGAGCTTGTGATCGTGCAATCCACGAGCAAAGAGTAGTGTTTACATTTATTGATCGACGCATGATTTACCAGTCCATTCATCAAAGTGTACCTGATATGCTAGGCCTATCTGCAACTGTCCTTCGATTTTTGTCAGTTACTCCTACTCTCCATCAGCCGTAATAAAGAATTGTGAGCGCGCTACGGAACCGAGTTCATACCTGTTGCCGTGAGTTCAATTCAACAGATGATGTAACAGGACGCATCAACTTTCAAGACATTCTCATTAGGGACTGAATTAAGTGTCAATAAATCACTCCAACATCACACTGGCGACTCGTATGCTGGAGAATGCCCATACTAAAGTTGCGAGTAGTAAGTAGTTAGGCCTGCGCAACTTCACTGCAATATCACTAGCTGGATTACCATCTGGGACTGGAAAAGAGCCGTCACTCCGCAAGCTCAATGCTTCTCTGTATACGGATTAAAATAATAGTGGTCTACTTTCAAAAGCTGATGGCATCAAAAAAAATACCGAGGTTATATATGTGTGTGTGTTGTGTGTGATGGGTGTGTGTGTGTTGTATGGTGTTGCCATTGTCCATAGTCATTTTCATGCAAGCTCGAAGCCAACAGCTCAGGGGACAAAACTTCGGCAAAATACAACTCTCATACAAGATCGTTCAGTTCACCCTGTGTGAACAATGACGGACCAATCCGACTGTTAGTTTTGAGTGGTGTGGTATAAGATGTTCAGACATCTCGAGTCCAGTGCGGGCATTGGCATCTAAATACTTGATAGATAAACGTATACTAAGATATGTCACACATTGACTTCGCTGAATATTTCGATATACTTGCAGTTTAACTTGCTGCTTACATGTATATAGAATTATAGCGGTAAGCGTAATAACGCCGGTAGTAAGGAACGTCTAAACAGTATATAACCTACGTATATATATGATCGCACTATGAATTTTGTCATTTCCTTTATGAGGAATGTAATGCTCAAATAAGTTAAGTCAGATCTCCAATGATATATGTCAACGTAAGTGAAATACTGGATAGTATATTATGAATTACGCAAATGCCGAGAATATAATGGAATCAGCATCTTACTGATAATTACTTAAATTAATCTTGTATCAAAAGTTCCATCACAAATAGTAAAAAATATCACCTTTTTTCCTGTCTATTTGTACCTAGTGTAAGTTTTCTTTATTTTTCCCTAATATATATATACATTGTGAGGATGCATCATATATATATATATACCTACTATATTTCGTGTGTGTGTGTGTGGGTGGCCGAGGAACTAGCGACAGTGGCATTCGAATGTATGGCCACTTTCCGAATATTCGGTATTCGGTGTTCGGCTTTAGGTGTGACTGCGGATGGAAATAAGTTAGGCACAGATCCATACAGGTCACCGAATAGCTTATTAGCCTCCGAATATTCACGGTACATTCTGAGTTCTTCAGAGTCTATGTTTGTCTACTAATTCCGGTACAAGGCCGTACCTATAAAAATCATAATCCTATAACCAAATAGGCAGATATGGTGGTCAGTGTTACGTGGCATCTGAGCTCAATAGTAATAATCCCTACTAATCCCTTCCACTACCTTATTTATAAGAATGTTGTCATATATTTTATCCAGTACCTACTTGAATTAGTTATACAAGGTAGGTAATAATATCATAAGGCTCTCCAAAAACCTGAGTTAAAATATCAGGGCCATAAACAGTACAGAAAAAGGGCTAATGCCTACCTATAATAAAGGTTAGGGGGCCAAAAATATAGGGGTCAGGCACTAGATATCGATCGGTTGGCTCTGCAACCGTCTGGCGCGACCCTAGGCGATGCGAAAGCGAGCTTTTGTGCTGACTCAAGTTAGGCTCTCTTCTATCTCACTAGTCCAAATACACGTCATAGTCTTCTCATGGCCAAACAAATCTGTTCCTCATCTCATCTGCTCCTAGCTGCTTACTTATCTTTTGCGTTCTTTACTCTCTCTCCTCTCTCTCTCCTACTCCTCTTACTCCTCTCTTCTACTCCTCTATCTAATATTTCAACATACTTCTCGTTGTCTCTCGTCTTCAATATCTGCCTCGCTCTCTTCCGCAGCAGCTCTCTCGTCTCTACTCTCCTTCTACTATGAACCTTTAAGACTCATCAACGCTTTCCTTAATCGATATCTAATATCAAGTTACATTAATATTATGCGCATGATTAATCATTTTTTAAAGTGTATAGAATTAAATATATTTACTGTGTATTTAGTGTAATACTCTTTATAAAAAAATATATATTTAATATCGTGCTAGTCACACAATGTGAGTGTTATTTTGTCAAATTATATTAAGATTACTGTGACAATAACAATAACATAAAATAAATCTTCATCTGTATAACATAGTAAAATATATAGTAGTATATATATATATATATAATAATTTTATATATTATATGTATAATAGGACATCGCATTAAGATGTGACTTCCGTTTATACGGGGGCCGGGAAATTTTCGATAAGAAACAACAACGAATTCGGGCGTTGTCTTTATGTGCTGCCAATTGTTCTTAGTTATTATTAGCGATATATTGATTCTTTTAATTTTTAAGAGAAATTAACAAGATGATTTATATATTATTGATTATTATTATTATTGATATTGATTTTATGTATTTATTATTATGATTATTATTATTTAAGAGGAATTTAATTTTTTTTCTAAGTTCTTCATTTTTTTAGTCTTACATTATTATAATGATGGATTTTTATTAAAAAAAAACTCCCCCCCGGACCGCGAGCTGCGAGGTGTCACCCTGCTCTGCGGGGACGGGGATGATAAGAGGGGGCCGAAGCCCCCTCACCCCGGGGTACAAAACATAAATAATATAAAACATTGACAAAAAATATCAATTATTATTTCAAGCATTTTCTCACAGCCTATATTGCTACAAGATAATTTGAAAGAATTCCACAAAACTCAGAAATTAATAATAGTTAAACGCACTGGTCATCAAAATGGAAACTCATTTTTTCTTTTATAAGTAGCGTTAATTAGGTTGTTGTTAATGCACATATAGGATATAATATGGTCAAAATTTCTTTTATGTACATTTTGTTAATATTAAGTTAAAATTAATCTTTTGGAAAATCCCTAGGGAGAGAGTATTAAACATGATGTTAAATTTAACGTCGAGAACTCATTCGAATATTATATCGTTACAATTTCTGTATATTGAGTGATTTGCGTTCTGAGAGATAAAATCAAAACATCGGGTTTGTTACTTTTAAATCTCACGCTTTGCAATAATTTAATATTATTTAAAATCTCCAATATGTTATTTTATATGCATATGTTAAAATCGCATAGATGAAATATCTCAAAATTTAATTAAAATATTATTAAATAAATAAAACATATTGCTTATATTAATTTTATAGAATAGAAATCAAGTCGTATAAAATGCGAAATATAACACATCTTTTGATTATTAGGTATCCTTAAAATATAAAATAATAATAAATTCAACTCAGGTGTGTTTAAGAAAAATGTTTGAAAGTAAACGTATTATCAAACATATTAATTGAAATATAATTGATCATTAATTGCTTGTTTTATATTATGACCTAACTAATTGCTTTTTTATGGATTTCATTTATTTAGTAAAAATATCTGATTTTATAATATTAATGATAATATATATATATAATATAATATGATATAGTAATTAGTAAATAGATTGAGTATACTATTAACGCCCACATCGAACGTGAGCTCGGATCTCAATAAACAAATTTTTCAACAGGTTTGTATAGTCTCTATGTCTCCATAATAGTATGATTTTAGTAGCTCTCGAATTTATAAATTTTATTTTATTTATATATACCTTGAGACCTTACCTGTCCTTAACCTAACCCTAATCACGTTAACTTAATCCATAATATCACTAACCTTAATTATTCTACTCCTATTAATTTAATCATAGATTCGAGAGGTATAAAAAAAAAAAATATCATTTGAGCCTGTAACATCATATTATGAATACATACATGGCACCTGTAATCTATTTTTTTACATTGAGTATTCCGTATTGCTCACTGTTACTCTGTTTGTAATGGTTTCGCTAAGTGGATTTGAACACTCCGCTTGAGATGGGACAATACCAAAGCTAAAATGGGAAACACCATCATCTATGTTACCTCTGAAAACTTAGCTTCCTATAAGAGGAGTGAGGGCGTGTCCTTGGACAGCCTAACCTCGATGGCTCCCGCCTCACACCCGGGTTCAGGGGCAACACTGACCCGATGTTGTGAGCGGGAGGCCCGTCGGAGGTTAGGTGTCAAGAACACGCCTCACTCTTCTTGGGAAGCTAAGCTTTAAGAGGTAAAATGATGGGTTTCCTTTAGCTCATCGTTGGTCAAGAGTTGGCCGTTAAGTAACCTTGTCCTATATTATTATATATATAATATATATTAATAATATAATAATTATAATATATATATATATATATATATATATATATATATAGTAGTATTAAACGCTTTATTGGTGTTATAGTCATCAATTACTTATACAAGTTTAATTATATAGGTTAAATATTGGTTTGAAAATCTCAGTTGTTTTAAAAACTCACAAATCATATCTCCAACTCCCACTAACTTAGTTTCTCAACACACCTATCAACATGCTAACAGGAAAAAGAAATACATTTGCTGACATGTCTAGGTTATCCAATTTTATAGTGCGGTAATGTAAAAAGATAATAAAAAAAAAAAAAAAAAAAAATAAGAAAAATAAATACTTCTCATAAAAACTACATAGGTCTACAGAAATAAAGGAATTACATTTTGAAAGATAAATAAATACTTTAGATAGGTAACAAATTAAAATATAAATTAAATAAAAATAAAATAAAAATTATTATTTAATTAAATTTTATTAATAGTTATGATTAAGTGAGATGCTACTATATTTATTAAGAGATACCTATTTTATTGGTTACTCGTTAAAATGAATAAACTTTCTATTAAATGCCTTTTTTTTTAACTAATAGAATACCCCAAGTCTATTACCGCTACGGGATGCAGGAGTCGGTGGTCTCTCTCGGCCTATTCGATAGTGAGTAATCTTATAACTCGGGATGGTATGACATAAATTATCCTCATACCTATTTTACTATTATATATATTAGATACAGATTACACTACCCACGGGCGTGGGCTCCTTTCTCACGGGGAGGGTAACCTCGACACAATTTGTATGTAATTATGTTATTATATACGTAGTATGTCGCGGGGTTCCTCCACCCCTTCCCCTACGGAGTATGGAAAAAACTCCCCCTCACTGTTATTTTTGTTCCCCGTCGCTTCGACATTATTATAGACCCTACTATATATTATGCTCCAGTATTGTTAATACCTTTTACACAATAATTATTTAATATAATATTATATATATATATATTATAGTTTATTATAATTATTTATATATATATAATATAATTGTATCCACTAAAAATAAACAGCACTATATAGATTGCACTTCTAATTATTTTCTATATATATAAATATTATATATGATATATATATAATCATTATATTATATTTATGATTTTATCTCACTTAGGTAGGTTGAAAAATATCAATGGAAACTTAGCTTTTTGACGGCTGGCTCTTGGGAGGACGGGTTTTGTTACTATACATTAATATTGTTCGCATTCACAGACTCCCCTGGGCACCTCCTCCCCTCAGACTCTTGGCCGATCACGCCGCCCCGCTGAGTCGAGGGGAGTGTCTGAACTCGCCTCTCGAGAACCTAGTCCAATAAAGTTATCAATTAGTAAATATAACTTTTTCAATATTAAGGAGTTTCTTCCCTTCTTGAAATCCTTGAGGGGAGTTAAAGGCCATGTGCTTGTATCATTCTCCTTGATACCTTAGTTGTGTGTGTATCTCTCTAACTAAAGACGAGTTATTAATAATACAGCGATGTATCACTCGTGTCATTACGCCTTCTTCTCATGTATCTGATCTTATCTCAATGCGTCAGTTACGATATTTTTGGTTAGTCCTCATCCGTCATACTTCTATACTCTCTCCATCCCTCTGCCTTCTACAATCTTCTCATCTCTCTCTCTCTCTCTATCTCTCTCTCTCATCTCCTTTCATCTCCATCTTTCTTCTCTTAGAAGTAATTGATTTTCCCACTACTTGCCATCTTGCTATCTAGACTTCAGTCAGAAAGTTCTCTCTTTTTCAGTTCTTAGCAAGTCTTTTATGGTGGACTTGGACTAATTGTTAAACAAATAATTGCTGACTGTATTAAACGTAACTGAGGTATAGTATAACTTAGGAGAGAGATATAAAAGAAAGTGCCTTGAATGTAATGCCCTTCTTAACTAAATGTCCTATTTAAGTTCAATGTAAGCCATAAATTCAAAAACATCTAACAAAATTACACTTTGTTTACAGTCCACAACACATCTAGCATTCATAATTTTCTCCTAATACTCAAGCTATTAAACGCTATCAGTCAGCGATCAATATATGAAATATCTACATAAACCACTTAAAATATTGTGTGTCAGTCATATTATAAGTAATTTTGTTTATTTAAGCCTAAACCATTTTTCATTATAATTAATGATTTCATTATGAGTATCTCTTATTTTTCTTTAAAATTCTTAAAGTTATTCATCTGTCCATCTGCTTTGTATTTTATATATATTTATAAGTGTACATTTATAATATTTTATTTTGTCTATAAAATATACATTTATTATGTGTTGATGATTTAAGATTTAAATAAGATAGTATAATCATATTATATAAATTAATCATTCAGGAAAGAATTATTGCAACGTCGTAATTGATTCTATCAACTATCAGTTACAAGGAACTAACACGAGAAGTAATATTAAAAATAATTTTTGCTATTACTAATATTACTTATACTACTAATATACTACTATTGTATATGTTAGTCATTATATTATTCACTTACAATACAATACTATTTAACTAATAATAATAATATAAATAGATATATTTATGAGATTAATAATAATAAATCAATAATAAATAAAATAATTCTGAGATATTTGCAATAATCAATAATAATAATATAATTACATCAATATACATATATAAATACTATTTTTAATAATAACTAATAAGAATGTCTTGCTATAATAACATGAGTAAGTTGTAAAATACATGAAAATGGAAGAGGGATTAAATAACTGAATAGAAAGCATTGAAAGCGTCAGGATTATATATAATAAATAATAAAAACTCTGATATGGAATATAGAATGTTAGAGAGATGAACTTGCTAATATAATACCAATAAATAAATATAATAATATAATAATAATAATAGTAGTAATAATAAATACTACTACTAAATAAATACATATATACAAAAATATCAATAGTTTATGGCGATGAAGTAAGATAAATCACAGGAAAATGAATATTAAATATATAATAATAAGTATAATAATTTAATTATACAAATAACTTGTTATATATTATTCGATTTTTTCAGTAATTGTGCTTTAATAAAAATAATAATAATTATAATCAATATGCAATTAATAATACGTTTAAGTCTATTGTTCTCCACTAGGATTAAAATAGTTGATATATATTTATCCTATATTAATAATGGTTTAAAAGTTAATTAATAGATTAAGTCTAAAGTTGGGGAAGATCTTAATTAATACTCTAATACTAATACTAATCTATATATATATAGAGTTATATATCGCAAAATATATTAAAAAGTACGTCAATAATGGATAAGATGAATACTATTACATCTTCAATAAAACACTTTCTTCATAAAATAATAATCTAACTAATATTAATAATATAAATAATTATTAATATATAATAAAATAATAATAATATCATCAATAATAATAATAATAATATATACATATAAGAACTCAATCAGTATCATATAAATAAATAATTGGAAATACTATATAATCTAGATAAGAGAGGATAAATAATGGTGAGTAGAGATTTGACTCAACATAAGTAAGATCCTCGTTGTCTCATGACGCAATTGAGCTCAATAAATAATAATTCTTCGTATAATATTATTCTCATAGTAACTAATATATTGACTATAGTATTATATATATATATAATAATAATAATAAATTAGTAGATAAATATAATAGTATATATATAATATTGTCAAATAATTGATCAAAATAATTATGAATATATTATATAATTACATAATAAAATACTTGAAAAACATATTACTAAAAAAACAATTAATAATTAATTCTACGATTAACATTTAAAATTCTATATAATTATAAATTATTAATAAATAAAATATTTAATAAATAACATTTACATTAAATCAAATATAATTAAAATAATAAATAATAAATAATAATATATAATAATATCAACAATAATAATAAATAATAATAATCATAATAATTAAATTCCATAATAATAAATAATAATAATAATAATAATATAATAAATAATATTGAACAGAAATTCGATATAATAATATGAATTACTGATAAATGAGTAAATATAATATAATACAATGTAATAATATATATATATAAAATCAATAATAAATTTAATAATTTAATAATAAATAATAATAATAATAATAATTATTAAATTAATAAATAATGACATAATGATATTATATTAAATCAAATTAATTAATCATTCATATTTTTGTCAAACATCACCTAAATTAATTAAACTTAAGATTGTTAATTTTTTTAAAGAAGCCCTTCATATGGATGTTATCATTTATTACATTATATATAACTATTAATATTAATATTTAATATTAATATCATATATAATATAAAAAATAAATAGATAATAATAGTAAATAATAATTATAAATCCAATAATAATGTTAATAAAATACATGATACATAATATAATTATTTTAATTTATATAATAGATTATATTTAATACATAATAAAATATAATGGAAATTGCTCATTCGTTTAACAATAATACCATAAAAGTCTGATAATAATAATAATTTGATATTTAAAAATAATAATATATACAAATAATATTAAATGTTAATAAATAATATAAATCTCTATTTTACCAAATCAATGCATAATAAATCATTATAAATTAATAATATAAAATAATATAATATAAATAGATAGATAGATTTGAAACTCTATATAATTATATTATTAGAATAATAATAATCAATAAAATAATAATAATTGAAATAATAATTATATCATCACAAAATACTAAAATGTCAACAGACATCAACTAATTATCAAAATATTATATCATAATATAATAATGATTTAAATATCACATGCTATTTAACATGTAAATATATATTCCATTGCATAATAATTTTTGAATAATATCTTAAAAATATTATAATAGACTTATGTCTTATACGGATTAAAATTGCTTGTTTAATTACATGTTTCATAGCTATTAATTATAGAATAATATTCTATTTTGAATATAATATTTACTTACTTTAATATATAATAGTTATAGGAGTTATAACAATATAGATTAAGTAATATTCTCAACTCCGCCGCAAAATTCTCGGCTATATATTATATCACATCGATTGGATTAATTAAATAATAATAATAATATATAATTAATAATTTAGAACTGATAATAATAGCTCATATAAATAATAATCTTAAAACTCTATAAGATAATAATATGCTAATAATAATAATAATAATAATAATAATAATAATAATAAATAATATAAATTATAATAATCCCTAATTTATACTGATATCAAAATATTACTACTATATAATAATAATATATAATATCATAATAGCTGCCATACATAAAATCTAGCAGGGTATCTATCTTCATCAAATACACAATAAATAAACGTAGATATTATTAAAATTATATTCTAATACATAAATTTTAATTATATAATCACATAAAATAAATGTTACATTTAAGATCAATATTACCATTTATTATCTTAAATAAAGAATTATTTATAATTATTACCATTAATTTTATTTATTATTAATTATAATATTATTATATATTTTAAATTTTTAATTATTCGTTTACTACTCATAAAATTATAATTCATATGGTCTCTCGGGATGTATAATCGTACTTCTTAATAGTGAACTTTCAAATTCGGAATATCTCTTAATAATAATATAATTTCACATAGTTTTCACCATTTGCTTTGAAAAAATATGTTGGAAGTTACATTACTTGCTATGTGAATGGCGTGTGGGGCAGAAGTTTGCCAATAATATGGGTAGTGATTGTGATAAGATATTTAAGATTCGTATAAAACAATTAATTGCGCAAATTAATAATACAATATCAAAGAATAACAATATATAATATAAATTAATAATTAATAGAATTAATATTAATTTATAAATAATAAATATAAATGGACACAATAATACAATAATAATAATAATATAATAATTCAAATAAATTATCTTAAATAATAATAATTAGATACATGGTTAACATAAAGCATATCCAAATTATAATAATAAAAATAATAATAATAAAAAAGAAATAATAATTTTAATATTGGATATGGAAAATCTACAAGACCATATATTCGAATATGATAATTAAATAATTGAAGAATGCCAAAGTAATAATCATAATATCATAGCTATAAGCATATAATATAATAATAATAAAAATAACGTAATAGTTAAATTGTAATATATAATAATAGTAGTAATAATCAAATAATCATATTAACAAAATAATATAATAATTAATAATATAATAATAATAAATAATAATTAATCAATAATAATAATAATTTAATTGTTTATTAATAATGAATATAAGAATAATAATATAAGTAGATTTTATCATATAATCATAATAATCATATAATAATATCAATTGATGTAATATAATTGAATAATGTTAAATACTCTTATAATATAATTCCTATAAATTTTAAGAATTAAATCTTAATAGTAATTAATATAACATATATATTAATAGATATAAATAATTGGGAATAAGTGTGATTACTATTAAATATGAGAATAATATATAAATTTTTGAAATTATACTACTCACTGTACTGAAAATTTTGATAATAAAATTATCAATACTAATTCAACTTAATTAAATTATAATAATTCATAAATAAAATGTTAATATAATATACTAAAAATAAATAATTAATAATAAATAATAAATAATATTATATAATAAATTATATAATCATATAAATAATAATTAATAATAATAATCGCAACGTTCATATCGCGAAGTCATTCTATTACGACTCTATTAATTTAGGCGAGATATGAATCCACCTCACAAAATTTATCTTTCAGGATAACTTAAGATACTTCTCATGAAGAGATTATTAGCCCGACTTATCTCCCTCGGTCATCTTGGCACTGAAGACTCTCTGTTAGTGTGGTGATTAACTAGCAGCGATCGGTCCGCGGTTGGCTGTATTACAGCTATACCAGCTCCTTCCTTGCTGGTCGGACGTCGATTTTCAGGTCGTTTTGATCTAGGTATGATCCGCTACATAATTTCGACGGCACATCCTCCCCCCACTATGAAACACAAACGCACTCTGCCCTCATAGTGGTTAACCGGGGGGTTTGGAGCAAAAGACCTGCTTTTGGCGAAAGAAAAATTGTTAAAAAATGTCGTCGTGCTATATCTTCTTTTTTTAATCTATCTTCAAATGACATATAAGTTAGGTTAGTGGTTTCTTTCTTCTAGTTTGGTCAAGTGGATAGGAGATCTGTATATGCCTTGAGGCTTCGTAAGAGAAAGAGTTCTTCTCTAATAATTTATGCATCGTTGTCCGTGTGTTCAGAAATACGAAAAAGCTGGATCATAGTCCGAACGAGCTTATTCTCTCATCTCTTCTACAAATACCATAAGTTCGGGATGGAGGAGATAGCTCTCTCCCATGCTTCATCAACACAACTCGCTGATCGAAAGACTTCTTCTAATTTTCTGCGTTCTGAATCAGGCGAACTGGCTAGCAAATTATCAGAGTTTCTCTAATATAACTTATATACTAAATATAAGTTGTATATTCGACGATTTTTAAATGGCAGTGCTTTTAGGGGAAGTTTCACAACGAAAGAATTTGTAATTCGTTGACTTGGATAGTGTTTTGGATGCCAAATATTTAAAAGTTTACCATATATCAACAACCCTCTCACCCTTCGGATTCGGTGATTTTGTCAATTAAGGGTTAATAGATCATGGTTCTGTATCGATGGTCGAAAATCGCATCTTCAAATGGGGGTCATCAGAAGACTTCGTTACGTTGAAGTGTTGGGAGAATGGCAATTGAAATTACTAATAATATTGGGAGGGGAGATTTGGGTATAATTAGCGCAACTTTGTTTTTTCTTTAATATTTTTAACACGATATTTGAAGCCGTCCCTCATGCTTGATTGTATTAGTCCCAAATACCCGTCGTGTTTTTCTACGACAATCTGTTGGCAAGCCGTAAAGAGAAGTGGGGGAAAGCATGATCAATTTTTTGTTCTCTTTACAGTCTCATACGATAACACGAGCGGTTAGTTTGTCTGAAACAAGAGGATGGAAAATAGTTTGGAAAAACAAATCATCTGATAAAATTCTTGAAACTTGGTTTTCACACGCACAATGTTCACTATTCTTCATAATAACCCGAAATTTTGATGCAGATGCAAATTTTTCAGCTTTTTCAGAAACCATAAATTATATTAAAACTGTTTCCTGTATTTTCCAAAAACTACATTTATGTAACAATGCTCATTTTTCGCGCTGAAATGTGTGTAAATTGCTGTCAGATTCTTTCTGGTTAAATTTCGTTCTGGAAAGACTTAAAAAAGAGCAGCACGTATCGGAAATGTAATGTTTACCTCAATGGGTAGGAAGTTAAGCGGTGACGAATAAGAGAAGTCCACGTGAAACCGACCTTGCTTTCTTGATTCGCATTATTTATTCCCTCGGAGATAAGGGGGGGTACTAAAATTCGAGAGATGCGAGAGGTTTAATAGGGTCAGTCTTATACTTGTTTGAGATCAAGAGTAAATATTTGCAGTGAGGCTTTAATTAATAATATATGCTCAAACTATATATCATATGTAATGAGTCTTATACTCACCTTTAGTATATTATATATAATACTAGTTTAGTTTTTATATTTATATGGAAAAAGAAAATAACACCTAAACTAAAGTAGAGAAACGTTTTTTTGTCCTATCTTTTTTTTTTTTTTTTTTAAGATAATGATAAATTTGATGGAATTTTATTTTTTTTTAGAAATTAAAAGAAGGTGTATTTATTTTCTTTTATTTGGTCTTGCACTTTTTTTTTTTTTTTTTTTTGTTGGTAAATAATGTATTTATTTTTTTTTTTTTTTTTTTGTTTATGAGGGGAAAGAATAGTTTTTATAATTGTTGATCCTATTTAGTTGGCATTTATAGGCTATTTGTCATGTTTCTAATGGTTTCTTCTGCTCTGCATTCATTAATTAGGTGTTTTTTTAGCTTTTAATAGGTGGTAAATAGGGTAGTTTTGAAAAAAAAAATTATCTACCGGTTAGAATATGTGCGAAATTTTTTATTTTGTGCGATTTTTTTTGTGTGTTGTGTGTTTGTGGTTTTGATATCAGGTGTGTCACTTGTGTGTGTTTTTTTTTCGAACTTCAACGTTTAAAAAAAGAAAAAAAAAAATAAAGAAAAAATAGAAAAAATAGAAAGAAAGTTTATTTATTTATTATGATAAAATCATTGTTGAAATTTTGTTTGTCCAATAAAATTTTAATGCTATTTGATATTATTCGATGCCCCTGTAAAAATTAATACATAAAGATAAATTTTATGAGACTTAGATAGGGTGTGTTTATAAGATTTCGAAATAATGTCTTAAGCAGTGAAAAATATTGATTTTTTTGGATATTTTATTCGAGGTGACAACTAAATGAGGAAAATATAAAAGAAAGTCAAAAGGGTCAACGCCCTGCAAGCGTATTACTTTGGTACGCGGCTATGCATCGATTGTAATTTTCTGTCTAGCTGATTGTTTTCTTACTTACTTAGCTATTCAGTTCTTAAATTCTTTTGTACAATCCTCGACCATGTTTCACTTCCCATGGTGCTTTTCTACCAATTCCATTCTTAAAACAATTTAAGATTAAATTCTTTAATTTCACCTTAAGTCCTGATCTTTGCCTAAATCTATTGCTAGTATATCCAATTGTAATGACTTTTTTTATTTGGTCCTGGAAATCATTAAACTTCCAATTTTTTAATTTTTGGCATGTTATATGTTATGCTAATTTTTATTAATTAATTATACCATAAAAAAAAAATTCCAAATAAAAAAATAATATTAAAAAAAAAAAATTGCTTTACTAGATCATTTGTATTGTAATGTGTGCAAAACCTCTTATCAATTTTTTTGGGGGGAAGGTTTCATTTTTAATTCTTTTTTCTTTGCGGCAATGATTAAAGTTTATAAACTATTTTTCCATTTTTTTTGAATTTTATTTTTACATATATTTTCATTTGAATTTGAATTTGTTTTAAATATTTACATTTATATTACATAGTTTTCTAGTCTTGTGTATTAGCCTATTATATTATGTAAAGTCGTTGAAGATTGTTTCAATTTGGGAAATACCTGATAGATTATGTATTAGACTTTTTCTATT
>JABUQX010093699.1:22500-43173 GCA_015478945.1 Trachelipus rathkii | reverse complement strand
TGATTCGTTCTCTGAGTAGTAACGCGTGCGACGAGACCCACTAAATGAAGCTCGAAATAAACGAAGCATCTTTAATTAATGACACGCCAAGAAATTCAAACCGAAAATAGTCTCATTTGTCTGCGGCTGTGATGAATCGATTGAGACGCGTCGGAAGAATTTAATTTATTTTGCCGAGGCGTGCCTCTGTTTAAGCACACATCAATCTGATAAAAAAAAAGTTTATTTCCTTTGTTGCGTGTAATTTTTTTAAAACGGTGTAAAAAACACATTAAATAAAATCAATTTCGAATATATATATATATTATATATATAGTATATATATATATTATATTATATTATATATATATATATATATATATATATATATATATATATATATTATATTAAAATATTATATTATATATAATATATATATATATATATATATTAATATATATAATATATATTATATTATAATATATATTATATATATATATATATATATATATATAATATATTATTTCATTTATGCAAACGAAATAGAATAAATAAAATTAACGAGCGATATGCGATATTCATTCGCGCTACATTAACAACCAATCGCAGTGAACATGGGATGGTTAAACGATTATTCAAAAATGATTAATTTTTAATCTTTATTGTAATAAATAAATTAATAAATTAATAAGTGTTAATTTACGATAGCTCTATATATAAACAATCCCCTGGCTTTTCGGTCGTCACACTCATTCTCGACTTCAAGAACAAACATGTCTGAAGAAATCGCACCCTCAACGCAAAACTCGCCATCCCAGGAAAAACTTCCGAGAGCTCCCTCCAACATGAGCCTCGATGACGTGGTTTCCTTTATTAAAAGCGGAAGATGTCAAAACGTAATCACGGTAGCCGGGCCCGAGATATCTACTCCTTCAACTGAAATTCTCGTCAATATGTCTCCGACCGGCCAAATATTCAAGAATATAGACAAATACGATGAAAACCACGAGTTACCATACCCCCTAGCTATATTCGAAATGGATTTTTTAAAAAAAAACCCGAAACCCTTTTTTAAATTGGTTAAGGACTTCTTCCCGCCAGACCTGAAACCTTCTTCGGCGCACTACTTTTCCAAACTGCTTCACGATAAAGGGATCTTGCTGCGACACTACACGCAAAATACAGACGCGTTGAATACGTTAACCGGGCTTCCAGTCGAAAAAGTTGTAGAATTACACGGCTCGTTTCGTGCGAACCATTGCGTTTCGTGCGGAAAAGAATTTACGCGAAAATGGATGAAGGAAGAGCTTTTCAAAGATGTCATCCCCACGTGTTCCGATTGCGGAGTGGGTGTTGTGAAACCTGATCTCGTTTTACTCGACGAGCCTATATCGGCCGAAAAATACTCGGAATACGTCGATGACTTTAAGAATTGTGATCTAGCGATTACGATAGGGACCGATCTAGCCGCTACTGCTATCGCTCCCCTGAATCCTAATGCGCTGCGCCCTTGCACTCGGCTCTTAAATATTCAAGAACTACAGGAATCGGAAACGCCAAACATAAATTTAAGCCTCATTGGCGACTGTGACTGTGACGAGAACTGTAAAAAATTGGCAGAAAAACTGGGGTGGGGCGAGGACTTAAAAAAATTGTTAGAAGCCTAACCTGTAAATAATGTATAATTTTCTTTGATTTGTTTTTTCCTTATTGTTGAACGATTATTCTATTCTCTTTGTATTTGGTGATTTTAATGTAATAAAATTATTATTCAAAAATTTTGGTGTTATTTGTTTTGTTGTTCGAATTTAAGAAAATTTCATTATCTTCGAAAATGCCTTATCTCATCTGGCGAGCGTAGCGAGCCCCCTCCGCATGCGTCAGCACGTGCTCGAAGACAAGCCTTGCTCCGTCAGGAGCAATTAATTTTTAGCATGCCATTTTCGCGAGCCGATTTCATTTCCACTTTGTGTAGATGATTTAGCGGCCAAAAAACTGTTGTTTAAAGCGACCAGCGAACGTTGCGAGCGTAGCTAGCGAGGTGGGCCAAATAGCCAATAAAAAATTTTTAGAAGTAACTAAACTAAAAGAAATTAAAAACAACGCACGACTCAATTTCCTTCGGAAACGTTGTTGCTGCATAGTGTCGTTACGTAAGAGCCCTCCAAAATAACTTTACGCGTTTAGAATCAACTTTTTACGCTTAGAACATCGCTAATCGATAGAATTAAGGACAACGAAAAAAATAATTATAAAAATAACACGTGTATGTTATCAATTCTTTATAAACTATTATATTATTTTTTTTATATAAATTAGTCTTCCTTAAAACCAATTCTATGATAAAATATTTTTTAAATAATAACTGAAATAAAATATATTTTCCATACCCTTTAATAAAAAAAAAGATTAATTAAAAAATTGTAAGAAGCGTTTTTTTTTAAATTGAATAATTAATTATTAAGGTGACGATTAAGCATATTGAAGAACAAAGTATAATATAAATATATATACAATTATTATGTATATGCGAAATACTTATTACTGAATATCAATTCTTTTTTTAAGGTAGCCTCTTACTCGACTTCGTCGGTGACATCAAATAATACGATTACTTTGTTTATCTTCTCAGGGATGATGATGCAAATAAATTTTTTCGTTCTTAAGCGAGTTTATTTCGAGGGAAACTGTACTATATATCATTATTTTTTTTTCTAGTCTTAATCTTCCATTCAATTCAGTTCTACAAATCAATTTTTATGAGGTAATCTTAACAAAAAAAAAATTATATAAAAAAACATCTATAAAGAAGATTTCCCTCGGAAACGTCGTTGTAATATAGTTGACGTTTCGTATTGCCCAAAATATTGTAACTACGGGTTTAGAAATCATTTTATTACTCGTAGGAAATCGTGAGCAGTATAAACGTTCCGATTTTGAGTAAATAAAATGAAAGTTACTATCGTATATAGTTATGATGAAATAGTGATAAAAATTAAAGAAACATTAGAAATAATTAAAACAATTTAATGACATGTGAATACCTGAATTCAATTCTTAATATAAAATATCGACGTAAAGAAATCTTAAAGGTCCCCACTTACGCTTTGATCGGGGCACAAAATAACGTATAACTTTTTTACCTTCTCGGGAAGATGTTGCAAAATAAAATTTTTCGTTCCTTAAGCGAGATTTTTTTTCGAGATCAATTTTTGCTTTATATATTATTATTATTTTTTTAATTTTTAGTCTCTTCTTAATTCAGTTTTACTTATGATAAAATTTTAAGAGGTTAACTAAAACAAAAATTAATTATTAAAATTACTAAAATGCACGACCCCCATTTCCTATAAGCTTTGAGCGATTTTTGCTATGACACTTAAAATTAACGTAAAATAAAATAAAGGGTTACCCCTCCTAATGGTTCACTCGGGGAACGAAATAACGTTATTCTCTACTTTCATCGGAGATGTGTGAAAAATAAATATTTGTGTTTCCATATAAGCTTGGTTTTTTCCCGAGAGGAAACCAAAAAAAAAAAAATTATTACCGGTGAATCTAAAGCCTGTGTATAAGATATTCTGCTGAATACTCTCGAAGACACATTATGGATTTATATATATTTTCCATATCTCGTTGCTACTTCTTTCGTTAAATTCGTCATAGATTATTATTCATGATCTATACTATGATATATTTACTTAGTTTTTTTTTATAAGTTTTGAGCTCTCTACCCTTAATATGTCCATTTTGTCTTCGATTATAATAATTTTTTAGAGGTAAGTAAATTATTTAGCATATAATTATAATATAATATAATAAATTAATATTATTGACTTATACGAAGTCCCATATTTTTAACCTCGTTAAACTGCTGCATTCTTACGTTTGCAAACTCCGATTGAAGGATAAATAGTCCTAAAAAATATTTAGTCACTCACGCGTTATTAATCCATTTTTATTACGCTTTAATTAAAACGTCAGTTAAGACGTAATAAATAGTTTTCATAATTGTGGACGTTTTTCATGGAACCGTTATATACTTCAATGCGTCATAATAATCATAAATCGATCTTCCAATATAAGAAAGTTCGATCCTCATTGGATTAATAATATTAAATAATCTTTTTTTTCAATAATTTTTTTTAACTTATTTTACCTATTTTAATGTTATTTTATATAAACGGTACAGTAATTATTATATTATTAATTATGATTTACGTCACTTATGATATAATTATTAATACTGTCTTAACGAATAGTTTCATCCACATGAAATTATATTCGCTCCGTTTGATTCGTTCTAGATGTTCGTTTTATGGTAATTCGAGAAACTGTCTATTAATATTTTTAGTGACGTCATCTAATCATCGTTTTAATGTGAAATTCTCGGTACTTCTCGTTGATCCCTTCGTAATGATCATTCAAATACAATTTAAAAAACGTGATTATATCTACTGTATTATTGAGGTGTATAAAAATAAATCAATTGTTTTAAGTCAAATACAATAATTGACAACAAGTGAATGAAACTTGCGAGAAAAATTAAGAATTAAATAGAAAATATAATTAATTAATGAACTAATTATAATTTCTTTAAATTTAAAATAAACTATTTGAACTATTGAAATAATATAATTAAAATTCGGGATATCATTAAAAAAGATAATCTTAATATTATTGAGTCTCCCAACTACTGCTTATCTAGTAATCGGGCACTAATAATTAAATTTAAATTACCTAATCTTTTTTAACTTCTCAAATAATATTAGTCAAATTTAATTTTTCGTTATTTGTAATGAAAAAATATGTAGTATTTTTTTATTTCATTATGACTTTGCTTATACTTTGTGCTTATTTTTATTTTATTATATTAATAATCATATTTAATTTTTTTAATTAAGTTATCAAATCATCCATCAAAGTTTTTTATCTACATCATATATCACCAACAAAATTCTTCATCTTCATCATTTCAAACTCGTAACACTATATAAATTATAGCTAATAATAAATTGACAATTATCTGCCCACCCAGCCTCCTCCCATTATTGTCGTTATATGACTTTGAATGCTCGTATTGTGTGGTGAAGACAATTAAACAACTTCTTTATAAATATATGTAATACGGTATAATACTTCTTCATAAATCCTTATTAAAGGTCTTTTCATACGTTAATTGTCCCTTATTTTGTAGCACATAAATTTTGAAATAATAATAAAACTCTTTGAATATACACATATATTATACAGTGGCACGATGGGTTATTGTATTTTATTTTTTGTTTTTATTTAGCTATGTTTTTTTTTTTTTCCTGTATATGAAATCCTTCAATAAATATACAGAAATATCATCTCCACGGAATTTCTAGAAACCGAAGAGATTAAATTGAATAGTTCAAATTAAAGATATTTTTTAATGTTAAAAGAAAGCAACTAAAAACACGTCTGCCTTTACTAATGACAGCTATATATACTGTATGTGATTCTTATTATCAATTAATTATTCTCTTTAAAATTAATTAATTAATTTTAACAAAAGGATCTTATATACCAGGTGGTCTCAATCTTTTTCTCAATTCGCTCGTACAACCCTTTGACTTAATTCAAGTTATGCCTCGAAGTTCACCCATGTTAGATTATATACTTAAATAAGAAAGTCTTCCAATTTATAAAATATATTATTACATTTAATTATAAAATATTGACATAATTATTTTTGCTATAATGTAATCACAGTCATGACCAAAAGGCAAATTTCCAGTGATTTGCCTTCTTTATGAAATATATAATATAAATATATTAAAGATAACATAGAGTAACTAATAGTCATTAACAAAAGTTCGCAAAATAAAGATTCTTTAATGCATAGATTAAATTTTTAAATCATATTATAATTTTAAGAAAATAAAAAATATATATATTTTATTTAACAATTTGAATCGAGAGTGATATTATGTTTAGTCTCCATAATTCCCTCTTAATATCTATAAAATATTTTTGTGGTTGGATATTTCAAGAATATAAAATATATAAAAAATATTTGCACGACTGACGTACCATTTAAGCTCTCGGAAACATTATCTCTACGTCTATATAAGTGGATACTGATTTCGTTATAAAAGCCTCCTAATATAATGAACTCTATTACTGCTAGTTTAGAATCCATTTTTTACGCTATTTACGACGATCGTAAGCGAATGAATTAGTTCTAATTTATAAAGAAAATCATTAATATGATACAATAAATAGATGTAAAGACATAACATTCGAAATCTAGGGAATAATACCCCTATTTAAAGACCTTAATATGAACCTCGTAGTAGTAAAAAATTTAGAATTATATTATATTTTTTTATCACAATTTATTTATTTAATAATTATATATATATATATATATACTTCGACTAATTAAAGCTGAAGCCAGGTATTAAGGTCATTGATATTGATAATATATAATTAATACGCTTATACGTAAGTGCATCCATAGAATATAATATATTGCCGTTGATCTGTTATCGAAAGTATGTCGATTTTTATTATATGATTTAAATCGAGAATACGTCATACTATATTATATATATATTAATTTATTAGTAGTGAATGACCATAGATGGATAAACTCCGGCTCGTATATTAATTGATCCCCTCCTAATATATTTCAACTCTTTGAGGTTTAACTGTTAAAAATAATCCAATTTATAGATGTATATTTTTGATTAATAAAAACGTAAAATGTTCATATAGTAGATATATAAGTTAATTTAGATGAAATAAATTAGGTAAAATAATTTAACACAACAACATAGAAAAGTAAAACAATTAATGATATGTGAATACGTTGAATTTTATGAGTTTATATTTTATTCTGTTTAAAATTATTACGTACGTATAAAGAAGATCTTATATATTAGTCATCCCAACTTACGCTTCGATCGGAGCACAAAATCCCTTAAACTATTTTATCTTACTCTAAAGTAAGATAAATAATTAATTAATTAATGATAAAATCTCAAAAGGTTTTTTTTTTTCTATAGTAAGGGCGACGTGTGCTATTTAATATCTATAATATTACCTAATTATAATATATTTATTAAACTAATTGCATTTTACTGCGAGTATATCAGCGACTTATTGTCTACCACTTGTTTCGTAGTTGGTCTTTACGGACCAAAAACCGATGTTTAATTTGCTAGGCGCCAATTCGCCGGCTTGACCGCGCTTAGCGAACAAGCTTGATCCGCTAGGATACAAGAAGATGTATCAGATATAAGACTATACGTTGCTTAGTAATTAATATTATTATTTTTTTTTAATTTAGTCTCCCTAAATTCATTTAAGTTATATATATCATAACGTGAATATAAATAATTTTTAGATGAAAAATTTATAACAAAATATAATATTATAATTATTATATAAAATAACTTATACAATAATCGATATCACCCCAGTTATTCCTGATATAGGCTTTTGATAGTCGAATTATTATGCTACTAACTTTAAAAGATTAATACTGATTTAATAAAAAATTTTATTAAAGTGTACCTCCCTCTGCGGTTATCTAACCTCGTGGGCTAACGAATATAACGGTACTCTTATACTTTTCAGGTATATAGGTATGGTGAGAGAATATAAATTTTATCTTCTACTTAAGCGAGTTTTTTCCCGTAGAAGTAAAATATACCATATAAAAAAAAATGATAACGGTCATCTAAGCCATGTCAAAACCTGTTTTAAATAATATTATTCACATATTGTAATATTTATTTATATTTCTATCTTGTTATATATTTCTTAAATTCTTAAATATATATTTTACATGACTAATTATATATATAATAACTCATTTATATTTATATTTACATATATTTATATATATAATTATTTTTTTTATAGTTATATAGGTTCTGAAAAAAATTCCATTTTCTTCGATAAATAATTTTACCCTCGCGATATTAACATAAATTTTAATAATAAAATAATATAATAAAAATATTGGCACAGTAGGTCCCTATAATTGTTACCTACAGTAAACGTTACTGTCCGTTTCGACGATTATAGTTGGCCTTATTTTCCTTCGAAGGCGAATTTATAGGGTGCATCCGTATTTCCGTCTTTTAACCATAAAAATAATAATCTATCTATTCTATCAGCGTGCTCTGTGAAGAAAGATCTCTTTTATCTAACGAAACATTAAAACGTCGATAAAGACATAAATAAAATAAGAATTTAACAAATAAAAAGATAAACGAAATATACAATAAGAAGAACCGAACGAGTGTACACAGACAAATATAGTCTAAATACAAACTCTGATCTTCAAAATATATTATTAGTGTCGAAACCGCTTAGTTGTGCAAAAGTTGAAAGTATGTGTTTTTTGTGTTCAGGGAATGATTATAAGAGCATTATACACTTGGATGCAACGTAATAAACTATTACCCCATAAAATTTACAGAGGTTTATTAATTATGAACGTCTTCCACCCCCTCTAAAATAAATATTTTAATCTCTCACGACTATTATCAGCAGAAGTTGCGATCGCGGATGAAAATTATTGGTCGATATTTTGCAATAATCGTCTGTACCGGTCCTTGTAGATATATATTATATAACAGAGAATAAATATCGTGATCTTGATTTTGGTATTGTATATATTGGTTATAGTGACAGAGATAGAGTTGAATCCAGGACTTTGTGATTTATGATCATCCTAATCCGAATGAATAATAATAATACTAATAATACATAATTGGATAAATAAAATCGAAAAATATCGATATTACATGGCTATTGAATGAGTAAAAAAAAATACGAAAAGTATCTACGTATAAAGTAATTTTTTTCAATTGAATAAATATAATAATGGAAATAAATTAATAATAGAATACATAATAAGAATATAATATAAATAATAATAAAAAATAACAATAATTAAATAGAATATTAAACATAAACAATGCGATTGAATAAGACTACAAATACAAATTCTATAATTTAAAAACTTGCAATACCAACAAAATGAATAAAATAAGATTAGCGTCAATGTTGAAATTACCAGAAAAATGCGAATAAGTAAGGCACAATAAATAAATATAATCGTAATTATTTATTAACTTCATCCAATAATATATACTAATATCCAAAATAAATATATTCTTTACAAAATAACTTGTGATAATTTAATATATTTTTCGAACGTAATCTTATTGCTAAGTGCATATTTACAAATTAAATCACAATAATAAATATTATATATTATTAAAATATGTCAATATCTACTGAGCCGACAATTTATGTACTTCAACTTTATGTATACATACATCAATAATAGTGTAATGGATACTTTTAACTGAACTCAAAATAAACCTCATGAAATGATTTATAATTTTAGATACTTAAGGCGCCAGCTAGCACAGAGCCATTGAACCGCGACAACTAGCTAAATTGTACATGCTATAGCCTTAGACTGCCACTAGCGCACGCTCAAGAGATGCGATAGCATCGTTGCATTTGATTATATGACAATATACTGCGTACTCAATATTGTATCACCAAACCTTGTTCTCTTACATCTTCTAATGACTTTCTCACCTGTACTGACATATCAAAGTTTATCCCAAAACGTAAAATAATATATTAATTATTTAGAGAATATAAAAAATACATAACTAAAAAAAATTTAAATTATATATAAATAATAAATTAATCTAAATCAATACAGTACACTGATTTGCAAGACCCCGCCCGACGCTATATAATAATAATTATTGAAGAGATTGCGGATTTAATTGGAATAAATAATCACTTTTAAAAATATAAATACAGTTTAAAATAAAAAATATTAATTTTATAAATAATAGATACTCCTACCTACGATGAAGAAGTCATAATGGCAATCGAATAAAAATTAAAATGATTTATAATTCATATCAAGTCTATTTGATAGATATTCATGATGGTGAAAAATTAAAATATTTTTATTGATACATGCGATTATATTATATTAATTAATCTTCCAGAAGAAGATAACCAAATAAAAAATAATAAACATAATAATAAATATACCATATCTACACGGTATTTTTCTAAAGTCTTGTATAGAGAACATTGTGCTCAATATTAAAAGTTATATTATGTCTAACCACATATCTGTAGATATTATATAACTCTATGATTTACTAATCGTTCCAATGCTTTAATAGATATAATGTTTCTGCTATAGATGCGATATAAATACAAGTATTTTCTCATGATCTATCCGATAGCCACTCATTTATTTACATTAACTATTATATAATCAGATCATGGTAATGTGGCATACTCTCCGTTACATATTCATCAATATTTTTGCTAGATATTAATAAAAAACTCTTTTAATAGGATATAACTAATTGTAGTGAAAAATTAGAATAATAATGAATAAAATAATGTTGCACCGATCAAGTCAACCAATTATAATTCAATGGAAAATACGTTCTCGAATAATCATATAATTAATAAATAATTGAACGTTTCGTAATAATAGACCTAAAAATAAAAATAATCTAACTTATACGCGAATAATAATTAAAGATATAAATAATTTAATTAATATAACTGTAATAACTTAAATACCAAGTATAAGTTATAACATCCCTATCAAATAATAATAATATTTGACACTGATATTGATCGTATAACTCTAAATGGTCGATTTTATATTAATGTGTAATACATGACAAACGTCTAATATGATGATTAAAATATAAGTAAACTGAACTCAATTCGGAATTAATAATGAGAGAGTAATAAATACCCATGGACACTTCTCGAATATTTAGAAACCACATACGAAGAATATCGTACATCTAATGTAAATTAAACGAAAACTCAGATACATATATTGGATAATAATAATAATAATAATAATAAAATAATAATAATATTGAATTGTTAATAGATAATCCGAATACATAAAATGTAAACTACTTCACAAAACTTCACTAATGATAAAATTTAAATGAAATAACGTAAACTAATCTGGAAAACGGAATAAAAAATAAATACAATTAATGATAATTTATATTGTAGTTATAAAAATACTAATACTTATAGTAATAATCCATAATATCCTAAATATAATTAATAATTGATTTAATAATTAAAAAAGAAATCTTAAAAGTCCCCACTTACGCTTCGATCGGGGCCCAAATAACGTAACTTTTATATAACTATATCTCGGAATGATTAATTAGTATTGCAAAAATAATATAAAAATATATTTTGTTTCCTAATTTGAGTTATTATTTTTATATATACTAATAATAAAAACGAGAATTATATTTTCTAAATTGGGAAAAGTGGTTGCTTATCTATAGTGATTCTATTTATATATTTTAATAAATTTTAAGTCTTTACCCTATTACACAGTTTACAATATGAAAAATTAACTTTTATTAGAGGTAACAAACATAAATTAATTATTTAAAAAAACTACGACAACGGTATACCCCATTTTACCTATAGGCTTATGAGCTGATTTTTATAGCTTATCACTTTAAAAATAATATACGTATAAATAATTAATAATAGTTAAAAGATAATTCATCCTACGGTTCAATCGGGGCACGAAATAACGTTTCTCTCTACTTTTCTGGCAATAGAGATTGTGAAATAATAATAATTATTTTGTTTCCTTTAATACGTGGTTATTTTTACATTCCTCAGTAAAGTAATACCGAAAAGAAAAATGCTGACAATGAAGTCCTCTCTGAGAATACGATAAAGCCGGAGTAAGCTAATTCCTTCTTTAACATTTTTAATTAATATATGTATAAAGATCAGGATATTGGTATAATTATAATGGTTTTTCTGTGCTGTGTATCATATAAGGTGTGTTCGGTAGAGAAAAAGGTTACATGTATAAAAATAGTAGTGAATTAATTCATGAGACGGAGAGGTGGTAGATTTACTTATGTATTTGATATATAACATTAATATTATTTTTATTAATATTAGTTCGTATTAGCTCTACTTTCTTTAATCGAATTTCCTTTCCACATTTATTCTTTTCGTTAATACATTTTTTTATTTTGATATATCTAATAATGTAAAAAAACGTATAAAATATAATAAATAATATGCTCACAGATCGTATACCCAATTTACCTCGTAGTAAAATCGATTATTCAGTCATATTAATGACGTATTTCGTATTAATAAATACTTCCAATAATATTAATAATCACTCTACAGTACATATATAGATTAGATCTCCAATTTTTTACGCTTATTAGAACGTCGTTAGCGTAATAATAATAGTATCCAATAATAAGTACTAGTTATCATCAGGATCCCGTATTTTGATATACTCTAAAGATAATAGTATCTAAATATCAAAATATCGATCTCCAAAATAAGATACGTAATAAACCTACTATTATAAAGCTGAGAAATAATTGGAATATTTTTATTATCGAAATTTTTTTCACTTTCATAGATTGTATTAAGCTAGCTAAACACGGTTACAGAATTAAGCTTGAGCACTATTGAATAATAATTTTATAATTAACGTCAAAAAAAGTTCATCCCTGAAAATATTGCCGTTTGATTGTTCGAGGTCGTTTTTATATTTGTTAGTAATCTCAGAGAAACGTCATTATTATAATTATTAGTATTGAACCGTTATAAGAGGATAACCCTAGGCCTCGAAATTGTATCGCTACTGAGATTCAGGTATATCTGGTTAATTTATACGAAACGTCACTATCGTATTTTGATAAATGGGAAAAAAAACGAAAAGTTTCACAGATTATAAAAATGTCATTAGATGATAAAATTAGGAAAATTAAAGATAATACATAACATAATAAATAAATAAATCATATTAATATGATATGTGTAATATACCTGATATCAATATTAAATTAATAATGACATCTCTGAAATTAAAGATATATACTTAAAAGATATATACTTACTCGAATCGTATACGACCAACAAAATATAACTATATATATACGTAATTTATTTTTTATATTTAACTTTACTATTCTAGGTAAGATGATGCAAAATAAATTTTTCGTTCTCTAAGCGAGTTTTTCTCTTTATAGCAGCAATTTAATCCTATTAATAATATATTATAATTATTAAATTTATTTATTATTTTATTATATTATAGTCTCCCTATAATATTCAGTTATTATTCTAGATGAAAAAATGAATTTATATAGATAGTAAGGTACTAAATCTATAACTAAAATAATATTATATATAAAAATACTACGCTACGTAACCCCCATTTTACTCATATAGGTGATCTCATTGATAGCGATTTATTATTACACTATTTTATTAATAATATTAAAATTTATACGTATAAATATAATATTAATATATATAAAAGGTACCCTCCTATCTGGTTTCACTGTAGTGTGTAATGTGCACAAATATAACGTATTATACTCTCTACTTTGCGGTATATATAGAGATGTGTGATAAATAAATTAATAAACTGAATAACCTATAAATAAAAGATAACCTTAAAGAAAAATGAATAACCTAAATAAAATAAATAATAAATAAAATACGGAAGAAACCTCGAACTTGAGGTTAGAATCTTAACTTAAATATAATATAGTAGTACATACATATATTGGATATTATTTTTTCTTTTATATCTGTCCTCTTAATATTTATATCTAAAATTCATTATATATTATATATTATATAATGAACAAAAAAAAACTATATTATGTATACTATTATTATATTTTTTTATAGTTAGTCTCCCTTAAATTTCCATTTTCTTCGATAAATAATTTTTGAGGTAACTAAATTAAAAATAATAAAATATTGCTACAACATCATAATTTATTTCGGAACTTTAACATCGTCGTATATATATTAGTGACGTTTTCATTACTGTTTGGTGGAGCTCTACTCAACGCGATATTTTAAGAATACCATTTTTTACGCTTAAAACGTTCGTTTATAAATGTCGTATAAATAAATATAGTTTCAATAGTTACGTTTCATCAGAACAGTTTTATAACTCAGGTTATTATAATCCAAAATTTACAGATCAACCAAAAATGAGTCAGATACTTTCGTAGTGGAATAAAATTTGAATTATTTTTTTGTGTATAATAATTTTATATATACTAAATATTAGTATACCTTCGACTATTATAAATACTATGACCATATGTGGCAGTGATCATCATATATATATATACTATTGAATAATAATAATTATAATTACGTCATTATAATTACGAAATAGTGCTATAGAGAAAATTAATCGCCGTTCATTGATCTCTCAGTATCTGAAGGTCCGTTTATTTATGGATAATTACGGGTAAAACTATATCAATATATATATAGTGACGCCGTAAGGAAACCCAGCAGCCTCGTATTGATTATTCCCCTTTTCGAGGATCGTCTCGTTAATTATAACGAAACGTCACTATCGTATATTGAGGAAAAAAACGAAAAGTACACAAGTCACGGATAAAGTTTATTGATGAAAATTAGAAAAATTAAGTAACATAGAAAATATACTGTCGTTTCGTATTATATGATATGTGAATACCTTAATATAATTAAATTGCTTAAATTAATTAAATATCGACGTAAGGTAATAATCTATAATAAGGTACCCCACTTACGATCTCCGATATGTGTAGCACAAAATAAACGTATAACTTTGTTTATTATCTCGGGAGTAATGTTGCCAAAATTATAATAATTATTTATCGTTCCTTAATAGCTAGTTTTATTTTTTTACTTAGATGATATGCAGTAAGTTGTGATCATTTTTATTACAAATAATATATATCTTAATTTTATATTTTTTTATAATTTAGCTTAATAAATTACTATATTGATTTCTTAATGGAAATAATAATTCTTTATAGTACAATAGCTAAAGCTATTATATACATAAAAATTTAACTATTTATACTATAAAAGAGGAGAACTGAATATCTAGCTCCTACGACCACATCACCCACATCTTATTTATCACTCCTATTACTAATATGTGTGTAAGCAGGTATTATCTCCCGTTGCACACTGCTTTTTATAATTATTTACACTGTCTAAAAAAGGGATAAATATCATACAATAACAAGATAAACGGACACTACGCTCGGTTCACAATCACTGGCGTAAGCATACTGTATCAAAATAGTATAAACATACTTTTTCTTTTTTCGGGAAAGCGAAAAAAAGAATTTAGTTAGAAAGAAATTTATATATTTTGTAATAGTCCTCTATATAGTACGAAAGTATTTTTTTCCCAGTATGTGTATCCCAGCCAAACATATATATAACACTAAATATAATAAAGCGATTTTCGTGTGTATATATAGATAAGTCTGTATAAATAATACGGAAATTGTAAATAATAATAAATATATATAAGTATATATATTCTAAAAAAAAATAATGTAGAATAATATTTTAAATATATATATTTCATATTCGTATCTTTATTTTATAATTCTTAAAATTATAATTAAATAAAATATAATTATAAAATATTGAATTATAATTTATACTAGCACTATTGAACTAAAAATAATTAATACTATAATTAATAATTATGCATAATAAATAATAATAATAAATTAATATTAAGTAAATAATGGTATATTTAGCCATATATATCCGTGCCACTTGTAGACCATCATTTATATTATATATTACTGTCCTACATAATAAAAAGCAGTTTGATCATGTAATAAAATAATAAACAACAATATATACATAACCTAATAATAATAAAAATTTTGAACAATAACAACTCCCATCTCATAATTATCATATTAATATCACATTATATCTCACTTTTTTCTACCTCAATTACTATAGTATACCACACCTAGCTTATAAAAAATTTCTACAATAGAACAAATATGGAATAACCAAAGATTAATCAAGAGAGGTGTAGGAATAAAACTATAAATATTATAAATTTTTATTTAATATACGATATTAATATAATAATAATATATAATAATAATAATAATAGAATAAAAGATAGGTAAATAACAGTACGTCTAATAGTAGGTTTAGTAATTATAATAATAATAATAATAATAATTAATAATTATATCTCGATCAATATAATGACTTATAATAATAAAATATTATTAATATTATTAATATTAATACCTTCTAAAATATAATATAATAATAGTAATTATGAGCTAATTTCAAATAGATCATTGTAGATTCCTTATATAAGAAGATAATAATAATAATATGATCATAAAGCTGAATCATTATTCGGAACTGACTGAATTAATATAATGAATTTAAATAAATTAACAGATCTAGATTATAAAAAAATAAAATCGTATAAATAATAAATAATATATTAATCGAATGATAATAAATAAGTAAAGTACTCCTTTAATTATAACTCTATAAATTTATGATTATATATCCATTTTCAAATATATATTTGTATTTGAAATGAATATTTTAGAATCAGTATTGAACATAAATAATAAATAACTCAAAAAAAAATTAAAATTATTATGAAGATCCTTAAAATAAGCATAATATATAATAGATGAATATAGATTTAAATATATTACGAAACTTTTCTCAGAAATTATTATATGGCGTTTGTATTGAAGTTAATACATAACTTAAATTGTCACAAAAATGCAGGTATTTTTGATTACTCACGCCACTTTAGATATTACTCACTGTTAAACCGGATACAAAGAATATACAATATTGAGAAAGACCTTTCATGTTAAAGAATTTGTATATATAAATAGGAAAGAACGTTTAACCCGGACAAAAGAAACAGTATAAATAACTGAAGATGAAAAAATAATGAGTGATCAGTTCTCAGTTGTCTCTCAAAGAACATGAGTAGAGCTATTTTCGATAATAACAGAAGAACCCATAAAGTTTTGATGATAAATCTATACATCAGAAAAGGTGTAGATGATGACAAACTTGTTAATTTATGACTCTCTTCGCCTAAAGAAGACTCATTAATCAATTACTACTGCTGCCACTGAAATAATAAATTTTCATCAATACTACATAAGCATAAAACTAATCAAATCCATCTCAGACAAGATAAGCCTGAATAGAGCTGCTACAATTATTCAATAATTTACATCCAGTTCGACCATCGAAAATAGTATACATTCAGCACCGACGCCAGATCAAATACTATGTAAACTTTCTCTTATATCCTACATCCATCCTTTTGCATAATTCATGCGTCGAGTTTTGTTTTCCCCACCAAATATATTGCGTGTCTTCCAGTTCACCTCTCGTTAGCACTACCTCAGCATCTTTAAATGATATAAATATCTACGGAGAAAAAATATGATATCAACGTGGAAACAAAGAGCAACATTCTTGTTTAGCTAAATGAACTGTCAGTGCTGCGTATATTTACATTTGCGCCAGAGTAATAATGTCATCTATGTTTGTGGACTTGTATTTCTCCAAAATAGTAATGGATAAGCGTATAGAGGATTAGCTAGGAATCTTGAAGTATCTCCACAGTAACTCAAGCCTTCTAAGATGTTAGTAGATTCTATGAATCCTAATAATACTCGGACCGTACATATCACATCAACATAGCCGCATACAGTAGAGAGGATCCCTATTTACCTCGAGAATCGAAAGAATATTTGACGTATTACTATGCTGTCGATGTCTTCACATTAAGTAGGAGTAGGATACTATTTTTCGATGTAATTTTCTCGCACAACGGCATATAAGAGATGTCCACTTCCCAAAGTAGATCGCTTCTGTTGAAAGGGTCTGTACAGTAAGAGAAGCGCCGTTTCTTATCGACCCAAAGCCCTTTTAGGTAGCTACCCCATTCACTGCTCTCTACTCTGTGACTATCACGGCACGCTCTTCATATATAAGAGGAGTCGACGCCGATCATTTATTTTCTGACAAATCCACTACTTCCTTCAATACTCCCGATTGACTGTACACACTCAAATACTATTTTATTTCCCTCCGTTTTTCATTTTTACGTCGAGTCACTGAAACTTCGCTAAACGATAGCCTTAGGAAACACATTAATTCCTGTATTTCACGATCAGCTATTCCCTCCGACTCTCTTCGCTGACCACGATTTTGTTCTTACATCTAACTTTCCAAGCCGCGGTTGTTACGGTTTATTTTCGACAAAATTAAGAAAATCGGGAAGGGAATATGCTAATGAATTGGCTATTCTTCTTGTGAGATAAATTATCCTCTGCACTTCAGACGCCGATGTTGTGCTGATTGGTCCGCAGAACTTACACTACTCCAGATGAGAGACCGAGTGAAATATAATTTATAATTACTGCGTATAGATACCTTACACCCTCTATCTCGATCTCATCTTGAATTTCCAACGCATGTGAAGAGATTGATGTAAATGCAAAAACTCAAAATAAAAGGGAAAAATATTCTAAATTTGAAATATGCTGGTCAAGAGATATTGTAATACATCGTTATTCTATTTACATGTAGCGACATATGACGCGATATTGGAAATGAAAAGAGAACGACTCCGCATAATTGATTGAAAGACGACAGCTCAAAATAGAGACGAGAGCAACAGGACAGTGGACAGAACCATCGAAGAGAAACTAAGACTAAGAGAAAGAAAGCGAAGATAAACAGCATATCCAAAGAGTCTGAAGCCAACTCAATTCATAAGAATATAGTATGATCTGTTACGAGAGTTTATATATTAGGTAGAGTCTAACTCTAAAGATTACATAAAATCTATGTTCGATACTTACCTCACACCAGAATTGCTAAATATTATTCTATAAGAAGAGATCTTTTACGGAAGATTTCTAAAGATTCAGAAGATTCTAATGATTTGAAGATGCCTCGTCTATGAAAGATTTTTTTAGATAGATTCTAAACGCAGTTACAAGCAATTTTCTCTAGGAAGACTTCGAGGAGAGAATATCTAATATAGAGTGCTCCTGTAGATATGAATAGCCAGAAAGAAATTCTTCACATATAAGTGAAAGTACAAAGACTGAGAGATTCACTGATTAGCGATGTCTCCTTATAGGCGTTCAGATGCTATCTAAAAATTTTGTAGCATTTTTAGACCATCCGTTTAGAAAGATTACTTAGAAGTATGATTTATCTTGCTATCTCTATTAGCAAGTATTCCTTAATAATTTTAAAAGCATTACTAATATAATTATAAGAAAACCGAATTCTCCAATATCATAAGCAGTAGAAATTCTCTAATGATATAAGAGAAATTAACGAAGAAAATGCACCTACCCTACAATGAGGGGGTTAATTTCAGTACGCATTTTATGTAACATATCTTATACGAGTACTTTATGAAGACCTTTTTATAAGTCATCTGCAAAGATCCAAAAGATCTCTGTGTGGAAGGGTTACTAAAATGAGATTATCCAGTTTTATCTGAATGTATCGAAATTAGATGTTTAAGGAAGATTCTAGTACAACGAATTCTCCTAAAGATGTGCAATTAAAATATAATCTCCTCTTATATAGATTCTATGAATATGTGTTTATAGAGATCTATAAAGAGTCTTCAGAATATGTCTGAAAGATTTTTACAATAGATATCTAAATGTTTAAAATTAAGAATACACAAAATACTTAGAGAGATAACATAAAGAGTCTCTATCTGATAAAAATATTTCCTGAAATATTTTTCAGTAATATAAATAATAGCATTATATATCAGATACGACTCATGGTAATACAGCATGGAGTTTAGTTAAGTCTAATCTCGCATTGTAGATACTTTACTTGTTTATGAGATTAGAGATGACGCGACAGACGGCTAGCAATAGATTGACTCCACCGAATCTATAAGTGATTGATTAATATGGGACCCTTTGGGGCTTCGAAAAAGGCTAAGGAAGTAACTATGTAAAATTCTCAGATGAAAAAAGAATCACTTTTATCAGAAAAAACAATTTTGGATTTAACATCATTAGCGAGAAATAATGACCCTGAATACACAAAGGTTGTTCCGGTGGATACAAAACAACACCGCTCGTAGCCCGATTTGTCCTGAATCTCTAACTAAGCCAAATAAACTACGTATATTGTCGGTGAATCACTAAAAGAACCACAATCAGACCAACCACAATCAGACCAACTACAACCCAGGAAAGATTTGAATGGCACAGGTTTTGAATTTAGATTAATTCTACTAAGTAAAGCTAAGATGGAACCTAATTATCTCTAGATGATATAGGTGAAGATATATAACTCTGAGATACAGGCTCAGATCCTAGGATAATACACATTAATAACTATATATATATATATACACAGCATACTGTAAGGTAAACATTAAATAGTGAATATTAACCCGTCAGTATATATACGAATATTCTCAAGTCCAGGTGAGGGTATCGTATTTACGACCTATGTCTTAATCAGATCCCATCAAGATGCGATAAAAACTTAGGCTTATATCGTACATATATCATCATCACCTAAAACCAGAATAAGTATCACATATGACACCTGATTATATTGGATTAGTTCTTAATATGGCAGAATTTTTACTAATTCGTTATCAATATCCACCCTTAATATACTACGGCTGATTTCGGTTTTGGTTATATTATACAATATAAATGAATTACATTAAGATTAGATTAATTAAATAATTAAAATATTATCTCCTGTAGGTATCATGTATAAGTTATG
>JABUQX010093699.1:12500-17500 GCA_015478945.1 Trachelipus rathkii | reverse complement strand
TTAAGATTTTAAAAACCAACTTTGAATCTCGGCATAAACTCAAATGCATTTGCAAGTTCCTTTAATTTAAATTCCTGATTCTGGAAGCAATCCGATACCGAGAAGTTTTTTAGAGTTTGTAAATAGTTTTCTTGTTGTAAAAGGTTTTCTTGTGATTTTGGTTTATTGTCTTTGGAAAAAACTCCCAATTGTTCCATGACCTGTAGTGTTCAACAGGATGTTGATGTGGACCATTTTTTTGTTTACATGTTAAAGTCATAATATTAATTATTATTCATTATTTATATTATATTGATATTATTATTGATTATTTATTTATTATTAATATTATATTATATTGATTATTATTATTATTATCTAATCATTATGTATTATATTGAGGGGATTAATACCCAATTAATAAAAATGTCTTTAAAAGTTTAGGTTAATTTTGTTCCCTAAATCATATTCTCTATTTTTTAAAGACTTTTTGCGTTCTCTCATAAATTGCGTAGTGTGAAAACATCATTCTTAATTTTATTAATTATTTTATTATTAAATTATTATATTTATTTGTTTCAAAATTAAAAATTTTAAAAGTTTTATCAATAAACCATGAGGCATTTTATAATTTTCTTATTCAAAATTCTCAACTTTTGTTCGGAAATTTTTATGGGTTCTTATTCTTTCTCCAAGGTAGACAAACTATTGAAAGAAATCAGTTTTTTATTTTAATAATTTTTATATTAAATTTAAGGGATTGTTGTGTTGTGACGGCTATGTAACTTAAAAAAATATTGATTCCAATTTGGTTCAATTTACAAAAAACAATCAATTAATTTTTTTTAAACTAAAAAATTAAATCCAAAATTACCGAAAAAATATTCACAAGACACTAAATTTTTTCTTCGATGTTTTAAAATTTAGTTTTATTTAATTTTCCGTATTAATAATATTAAAAATTTAATATAGTGTTAATAAATTATTAAATGAATTACATTAATAAATATATAAGTAAATTTTTCTTTCTAATTTTAATTTTCACTCACCAATAGCTTTTTCACTGAGACAACTTCTCTAGTGAATTTAATGTTGTGGAGTTGAGCATTATGATAATTAAAAAAATTTTTTATTAATCTTTAATTTTTACTCACTGAAAATAATTATTTATACGCTTTATTCACTTTAATTTCCCAAAAAAGTTTTCACTGTGATTTTTCAACCAAAAAATTTCCACTTTGATTTTCAAAATGAAAAAATATATATCCGATCAAACAGATTGACAATTTAATATTTGCGATTGTTAAAATAAGTGTATAGTGTATGGATTTTAAAAGTGGTGTATCTTAAATATATGGGGGCCTCGAGCTTTGTCATAGTAGGCGAATGGTAAGTTTAAAGTGAAAGAAGTGTGAGAGATGTTGGCTTCGAACACTATACTCAAGAAACATTGTGGTTATTCAAGGACACTCATTCATTTCACCCATATAATTAAATATTAAGATCTAGTATTCATACAATGCCTTCTAGATTCTTCCCCTTCACATCTGTAAAATAAAATAATAATAATAGTATAAATAATAATATAAAAATACAATAATAAAATTAATAATGAATAATTAGATAATTAATAATCAATAATAATAATATTTAAAATAATATAATAATAATAATAATAAAATACTGAATGAATAAAATAATAATAATAATAATCAATAGTAATAATAGTATAATAATAAATTAATAATAATAATAATAAATAAATAATAATAATAATAATAAATAATAATGAATAATAATAATAAGTAATAATAATAATTAATAATAATAAATAAATAAATAATAAGTAATATAATAATAATAATAATTTTCAATACCGGCTCATAAAAAATTTAAAATGTTAGAAGAAAATACTAATGTATCATTAATAAATAGTATCTAAACAATCCTATAAAAGAAAATTTATGATACAAAAACAGATAATATTTTTGAGAAATTGACAACAACATAAAAAGAAAAAAAATTTAATAGATGGTAGTAATAGAATTCTATGTATTAAAAAATAGTATAAAAATACCTATATAAAATTTCTTTAAAGATCTCATAATTATTTTTTGTTAAAAAGAAGTAACCGGAAAACACTCCATCAGGCGCGGACAACTTGGTGTTAAAAAATAGAAGATTAAAGATGTTACAAAGCAAAATAATATATCTGAATACTATAGTAAATAGTTTACAAATCTAATAAATAAGATTGAATCACATAGATACTTCTTTCTATAGTTAAAAACAAATAAATAAATAAGATTTATTATTACTAGATGATAATGTTTGCATTACTATATTATTATTCGTTTTTATTTTATCTATTTTAATTGGTAATTGAATTATCTATCTACTCTTCATTCGTGATCATATCGATAATAGATTCATTATAGTCATTATCATATTATTTAATCTTGACATATATTTACTCTGTTAGAAATTATCATCTGTTTTATAATTTAAAGCCATTGATGCTTCACCCTAGTATGAATTATTATTAAGTCTCTAACACGTAAAACGTTTCTTATCTCTTTCTCAAGACACGCACACACCTTAGCAATAAAGAAACTCTTTGGGAGGTAAATTAATTAAAAAGCTGGGTTTCAATAACTGCCGACATCTATTGTTGATTTTACTACGAGAAATTCTTGAAGCGTATCTAAGATAAAATACGATTTTAATTCTTAATTGTTGGTAGATTTTAAAAAGTTCAAGTAATAATCATAAAAAAATATATTTAGTTAAGTAAATGAAGAGAGTTTGATTTATGACATCACTTTAGCACACCTTTCAAAATATATTATAATCATATGTTTCGACTCAGGTCCCGGCAACACCCATAAAAAAAATGTTTGAGTATTTTGTTATTGCTACCTTTGAAACATATGCGCCATTTAAGGAAACTCAGTCAATATATATTTTAGATATCAATTAAGCACTGATGGTAGCGATAGTCTATTTTAATAAGATTCGAAAGTCAAATCATATTGATTTCAAATGTTTAGATATAAAAATAGCAACAAAAGCAATGAAAGTAACGTCACTGAAAACGATGTTTATATTATTTAGTTAAATTAATTAATAACTAAACTGTGATAGCCTATTTTGCAATCGTTTGATATGTCATTATTATATATCTTTAGTATCTAATGCGTTTCACAATCCTTTCAAAAATGTAGTTTTTGTAAAGAAATGTAAATACACGACATTAAAAAACATATTTTTATGACATTGCCGAAATAATTAAATAATTATATATGCATTACCAAAAGAAGTATATATATTATATATATATATATATATATATATATATATATATATATATATAATATATATATATATTTTATAATTCTATATTTTTATATATAAAAAAAATATATCTTATATTATATATATATATATATATATATATTATTATATAAACTCAATTCATCTCCTGACAAAACAATTCTGACTTGGACCTTCTCTGAAAAATATAGCTGAATATTATTTTTTTTTAAGGTTCAAAAAGTCTTCACTGTTTTTTGTATCCTTGTACAACTTTCCTCTTCCTCTGGTTTTGATTTTGCCTTGAAAAAAATATTTTTGTAAAGAAATTTAAAAGTGTTATGAGTTATTAAAATACTTTGTTAATTGCCTATGTCGTACTAAAAAAAAATCATGGCTGCGGAGCCGGAGGCGGAGCCGGAGCTGGGAGCCGGGAGCCGGAGCCGAAGCCGGAGCCGGAGCCGAAGCCTAAATCTTTGGGGTGTTTATAGCCGTAGCGGGAGTCGGAGCCGAAATTTTAGGGGTGCTTGGAGCCGGTAAGTACAAAATTAAGTAATTGTTAAATTTATTTCTACTGGTTATATATATATATTATATATAGTATATATAGTATTATTATAGTTATATATATATATAGTATATATATATATTTATATATATATTAAATTATTATAATAATATATATATATACTATATATATATATATATGATATAGATATATATATATATACTATATATGATATATAATATAATATAATAATATATATACTATATCAATATATATATATATATATATATATACTATAGTTATATATAATATATATTATATATTTATTTATATATATATATTATTTATTATATTATATATATATATATATATATATATAATATACTATATATATACATATATATATAGTAATATATATATATACTATTATATATAGATATATATTATTATATATTTATATATATATGAATAATATTATATATATATATATATATATATATATGTTATATATATACTATATATACATATAAATACTATATATATATATATATTAATATATATATATATATTATTATAGTATAACTATATATATATATATATATAGTATATATATCTATATATATATATAGTATATTTAATGAGAAGAGGTCACCTCAATCTTAGATATTCTAGTAAGTTTTGACATCTGAGTTAGAGTGATTAAGACGGATGTATATAATATATATATATATATATACATATATTATATATATATATTATATAATATATATAGAATAATATTATATATATATAATATATATATATATATATATATATTATATGATAATTATATATATTATATATATATATATATCTTATATATATATATAATACTATATATATGGTTATAGTATATATATATATATAATATATATTATATACTATACTATATATATATTTATCTATTAATAATATATAAATATATATATAATAGATATATATATATATATATATATATATATGTATGTATGTATGTATGTATGTATGTATAATATTCTTTTTTCATAAATTTGCTTATGTATATTATGTATTATTACTTTATTGTTCAAATAATAAAATCCTTGAATGTGATTAAGCCTGAGGGAAATAGATTGGAAAACCAAGGTCCTATGTATTAACCAATGTCGAAGACACCTTAAATGTACTTTGAATATTTCTCGCT
>JABUQX010093699.1:0-5000 GCA_015478945.1 Trachelipus rathkii | reverse complement strand
TGCCGCATCATCTGCATAAACCAACCTGTGATCCCTATTCTCCCTTATGTATATCCTTTTAAGACAACTGTCCAGGTAAAGTGCAAAGAAAAATGGTGACAGTACTTTTCCCTGTCTAACCCCTGTTTTCGCTTTAAACCACTTCTCTCTTCCTGTTCCTCCAGCAGTATTTATTGGATTTTCATTCATACTTTTAATGGCTGCTATCAGACTTTCTGGGATGGCATACATCGGATCTTCTAACACTCTCCATAGTCTCTCCCTATTTAGTCTATTGAATGCTTTTTCCAAGTCTATGAAAGCAGCATACGCCTTCTCATTTCACTCTATGATTTTCTCTGTTAGCATCTTCAACTAAATATTAGGTCTTTGGTACTTTTCCCTGGTCTGCAACCGTGCTGTCATTTTCCAATCTTGTCCTCGACCTCCATCCTCAATCTTTTTTCCAAGTCCTCTCATATATTTTACAAACCCCCATCAACAATACTATTCCTCTATAACTTTCGCATATTCTTTTATCTCCCTTCTTATGTATTGGACAAATTGCTGATTTCTTCCATTCTGTTTGTATTTTTTCTTCTTTCCGATTACGTGGTTTAAAATCTTGTCAATCATTTAGTTATTCCCTCTCCTGTTTTGAATAGTTCATTATTCAGTCCATCGTATCCTGTTCTTTCCCATTTTTCAATATCTCAATTGTTCCTTTCACTTCCTCTATCTCTATCATTCTAATTCCTTATGTTCTTCTTGTCTTACTCTCAGGGATATTTCCTCCATTCCCTCCTCCCTTTCCACTACGTTAAATAATTCCTCCAAGTACTCCCTCCATCTTTTGATCACCTTCTCTTCCTCTAGAAGAGGTTCTCCCTACTTATTCAGAACCGTATGCATTTCCGGTTCTTTATTTCTTGTCATGCTTTTGGCCATTCCATATATACAAGTTTTCCTGTGCCCCTCGTATCCTCCTTCAGTTATCTTCCGGTTTTTCTCCAAGTAATGTCTATACTTTTTCTATATATACATCCTATATATATATATAATATATATAAATTATTATACTATATATATATATAATAATATATATAATATATATATATATACTATATATATAGGTATATATAAGTATATATATATACTATATATATATATATATTTATATATATATTATAATATATATCTTATATATTTAAACAGACCGCAGTGATAGGGGGAGAAAATTATTTCCCGAATTTTGCAATGCGAACCCCACAAAATTGGATCAGTCTTGAGATTTTTCGATAGCCAAAGTTTGATCACACATTGGAGCATGTTAACCCGTGTCGCTGGCGTTAAAAGTTTCAAAAAACTCGAATTTTTGGCTGGCTAGCGACGTCTTTGGCCCGTATCTCTGAAACTTCCATTTTTTTTTCATGATGTATGTCTCAAATCATAGGCAATATTGTTGTAAGTAATTTATATTATATAAACATTTGTTGCTACTTATAGTCGAACCCGAGCTATAACAGCCTTTGTTATCAAAAACGTGACTAGGAACCTCATAACGAACTTCATGATATGAAAATATTTAATATTTTTCAAAGTATGAAATTTATTATAATGGAATAAAATGACAGAATGGTTTTGTTTTTACAATTTAATTATTCTTTAATAAGAAAAGAGATTAGATTAGTTAGTTTGCATCCTTTAAGAAGGATAAAATAATGAATAAATCTATTCTAAAGCTTTGGCCTCAAGTGATTTTTGAAACTTCAGGATACAGCTTTCGGCATTTGTGTACTACCTGTAAAAAATATTGTTTCTGCTCCTCATCTGTAGTGAGGAGGTTATTAAAGTCTGTAATTAATTTCACTCCTCGTTCTGCCACATCATTAACGACCTTTAGTGACTTCACAATCCCCAATCCTTCCTTAAAATGTATATTTTCCGGCCAGCTATTGGGAGGTTCTCTGAGAAAATCTGCGTTAATCTGGAAACGCTCAAAGAAATTCATGGTCCCCTTGGTAATTAAACAAGATAACCCTGCATTAACCAGTTCTTCCAACTGTTGTCTTCGAAATTTGGGGTTTACAATTCTGGAATTTTCTGTCTCGGTCTCGGTGTCATTTAGGACTTTGTTCGCCATTTACGATTTTTCTTCGTCTGAAATTGATGGATCAAAGAACACGAGGGGTACCAATTCTGCATAAAATACCACAAATGGTTGAGAATTTCACCAGAGCTCTCTCAGAGATATCTTTGTCAATCTCCTGATAGTAAAACAAACTTCGCAAGAGGTCAAAGTCTTGCTTGGGGGCCAAGTGTGCTTTGTGGGCATTGAACCAAATTTGTGCAATACACTCTGAACCGAGAAAAATACAGGACAGCTTCTAAGGCACGTTGTTCTTCATGACTCAGATTGTGGATTGATCCGCGGGATAGAAAAATCTTCAGACGAAATAGGATGGCCTTGGCCATTTCCACATGGCCATGCACTGATGGCACCTAGAGATTAAATCCACTGTCCGTTCCATTCATTGCTCCTACAAACCAATACCAATTGCAGGAGCTCCTTGTAATCGGTCTCTGCGGTTGTTGATTCCGTGAAGTTTAGTGTTACAATCGCAGTTATCGTTCGGCAATTACTTCAAGAAGTAGATGTCTTTTTCACAATTTCGTTGCTGATACCCGAGTTCATATTTTTCTTGCTTGAGCTTCAGCCCATGCATTTTCGATCTCTGAATATAATCGGGTTGAGGCCAGGTTGTTGATCCGAACTTTACATTCGAAAACACCTCTCAACATGACTTCAAGAATATGGTGGTGGCAAGCTAGGTAAAACAGCTCTCTACCCAAGATGTTTTCTAAAATTGTACAAGCCCCTTTGAGCCTTCCTGTGTTTGATGCATTGGTGTCGAAACACATTGCCTTTTCATAGTATGGGAGAATACCCTAATTCCTCGACGACACACTCATAAACAGCCAGGGATTGTTCTTCACCAGTGCTTGTGTCTGCTACAGGAACTCCTAGCAGCTGTTCATTTTCACCATAAGAAAATACAACAGCTATTCGTTCTTTCTGCCCTGTCTTTAGAACGTCTGGTAGAAGTTTTACGTCCCAATGAACTATAACAGCTTCTTTCTCTGGTATATAAATTCGTTTCCAAATCTTCTCAGTTGTATTTTTCTTCTGAATACTTTTCGCCTTTCATGGATAGGGTTTTTGACATTTTGAACTCCTCAGGAAATTCCTCCCCACATTCTTCTATGGTACTATGAGTATTCGTATGTTGTGGGATTTCTGTTCCAGTTACCTGTTACACCGATGCCAGATAACAGGAGGATAGTTCTTCTGGTTAAAAAATTTCCCTAAACGCCACGCTACAGTCCTTTTGCTATGAGATGGTTCCAGGAAGTTCCATTGCCATAACCTCCTCGATATCTTCATCGCATTGTGTTTTCCTCTTTATCACTATCCTCCTCATCTTCTTCACCTCTCTATGAACAAAAGAAGAAAAAAGAAAGGACCAAAATTTTAAATATTGAAAAATAGCTTAAGTTACGGTTACTTTATCTTGTTTGTGGTGCTTTTGTAAAAATAAAACGAATAGAACAAAGTAAAAACGTACCTAGCAAAAATAAAAGAATCTTAGATATATCGAATAACCATTCCGCTTGAATTTGCTCCGGTTCATTTTCGCAAGTTCCTTTTGTAGTTTTCTTTCTTACTCGAGCTAACTTCAGATCAACTCCAAGCATAGAGCCTTGCCGACCCTTTTCCCTGTTTCAAAGAAACTCCCTGTCTTCTTCTGATTTCATTCATGGCCAAGGCATCTTGATGGCAATAATCAAAGAAACCATCTACCTTTGAGCGAAACACTTTGATTTTGTCTTTGCAGATTGTTGATTGTTCAATACTGGTCCTTTTGTTACATTCTCCACTCTGCGTTAGAAGTTTGTCTAATTTAGTAATAGCATTCTTTCACATGTTTTGTAGGAATCCGAGCATTTCCACAGAAAACAAGAACCTCTTGTATGGTAAATTCTGCTGAATTTCTTAGATTCAATTTCACAGTACGCAAATTGCAGAAACAAAGTGGCCAAAACTTTGACGAGTGGAGTGCAATTCTACAACAGATTATCTGGTGAGCCCGGATAGCCCTACATGGAAATATATCTATTGGTTTTGCTTATCTTATGGGCAGAGTGTAGCGAAGCCATCTTGTTTTACTCTATGTTTTAGATTTAATCTGAAAAAATTTATCATATCTAAATTACAACGAATATCTGGAATTCGGAAATTAGATAGTTAAAAATTAATCCAAACAAAAGAAATAAAAAAGGTCTCCTTAAATCTAAATTTACATCGAAATGATGAGTGGAGGCTGTTCTATAGTGGGTATCGCTAGAAGTAGAAATAATTATCAATAGTAGAATATAAGTTAGTTTACAATATTAAGAATTGCCTTAATTGATGGACATAAATCATGAGAAAATAATGGAGGGGTTCCCGAGATTACGGCCCCAAGAACGTCGCCTAGTAACCCAAAAAAATAGCGCGTTTTTTTGTAACTTTAAAGCGCTACACGTGCGGCAGGGCCTCACATGCTTCCAAATCGTGCTCAACAAATTTAACTACCTTAAAATCTGGAGGCTAATCACTTTGTGGGTTCCCGTTGACAAAATTCCAACATCAGATTTTTACGCGTCACCCTTATATACTATATATATTATATTATATAATATAATTTTACTGTATTATCCTAATAAAATAACTACACTTTTGAAAGGATTGTAATTAGGAAATCAGCATTAGATTAATCATAAACGATATATAATATATGACATATCTAATATAACGATTTGACAAAATAGGCTAATCACAGTTTAGTTATATAATTAATTAATAATCTAATATTAATATAATAAATATACATTCGTTTTCAGTAGACGTATTACTTATTCATTGCTTATTTGTTATAGCTTATTTTTTATAATTAGCTCTAATAATACATTAGAACATA
>JABUQX010093698.1:27500-30000 GCA_015478945.1 Trachelipus rathkii | reverse complement strand
TCAGTCAGGAGTCTATTTGCAAGCGACGAAAGCAATATAATATATATAATACTATATATATATATATATAATATCTATATATATATATATATATATATAATGAAAATACAATAAATATATATATATATATATAATATTATATATATTATATTATATATATATTTATATCATATAGTATATATATATATATAATATATATTATATAGTATAATAATATATATATATATATAATATATATATATATTATATATATATTATATTTATGAATTATATATATATATTATATATATATTTATAATATATATATATTAATATATATATATATATATTATATATATATATATATATATATATATATAGTATATATGAAAATTTATGTCTATGTGTTTGGTAAGTAATTATCAGTGGCGAAGCGTCCAGTCATCTATTGATGCGGAGATGACTGACCAGATGAGATAAAAAATAACTCAATCCTTTTTTAAAATTTCATTATTATTTTCATTTTCATTATATATATATATATATATATATATATATTCTTAAAAAAGCTATATAAATGAATATATATTTATGTACTATATATATTTATATAAATATATATATATATATTATATATAATATATATATATATATATATATAAATATATATATTATATTATATATATATATATATAATATATATATATAATATATATATATATATATATATTATATATATATATATATATATATATATATGCGCTTGAAAAAGCGGATCAATTAAAATGAATTAATATTAATATAACATGCCCAGGTAATCTCTAAATTTGTCGGATCAATTGCGAGCACATTATCATTATTATTATATAATGTCCACATCTTTCAACCAATCAAATTGCGCGAAAAATGTATAATCATATAACATACAGAAGTCATCTCTAAATTTGTCGCTGAACCCCTATTTGATATGAAATACGCTTAAACAATTAAAATAGATATGGCAAAATTTTAAAAATTTTCTTTGAAATAAATTATTTAATGGGAAACTACTTTGAAAAGTGTATTAATTATTATTATTATTATTATTATTATTATTATTATTATTATTATTATTATTATTATTATTATTATTATTATTATTATTATTATTATTATTATTATTATTTTTATTATTATTATTATTTATATATATTATATATATATATATATATAATATATATCATATATATATATATATCTATATATATTATATATATATATATATATATATATATATATATATATATATATATTATATATATATATTATATATATATATATATATATATACTTATATATAAGCTTTTGATAAGGTTCCCCACATAAGGCTGATGATAGGTGGAGTGGTACATGGTTGGATTAAAGAGTGGTTGTGGAATAGAAAACAGTGTGTACGACCTTAATGGCAATAAGTCATCATGGAAAATAGTGAGAGTGGTGTTCCACAGGGTTCAGAGCTGGGGCCAACTATTAGTTCCTCTATATATACACGGATTTATGACGGGACTTAAATGCAAGGGTTTTTTTTTTTTTATAAAGTTTGCAGATGATACTAAATGCCACCTCAGTTAGGAATAGTGAAGGGATGCATAAAGATTCAAAATGAACTTGATAAACTTCTTGGGTGGCCAGATAAGTGGCAAATGAATTTTAATTGTAAAAAGTGTAAGGTTCTTCCCTAGGTTTTTCTCAAATAAAAGTTTTAACTACGATGTGAATGGGAATTGGCTTGAGTCTGTGGACCAAGAAAAGATTAGGTGTGATTATAAGCAGTAATTTGAAAGTAGCTAATAGTGTTTGGAAGCAAGGAATAAAGCTAATAAGATGCTGGGCATAATAAATCGCAATGTTGTTTACAAGAGCAAAGAAGTAATAAGTAAACTGTATAATAGCTATGTTAGGCCAATAATAGAGTATTGTGCAAAAGTTTGGGCCCCTTATTAAAGAAAGACTTAGATATGTTAGAGGAATGCAACGTAGAGCAATAAGGATGATTTCTAGGTTTGAGGGTAAGAGCTATAAAGGAGAGCCTGAAGGAGTTTAGGAATGTATTCCTTAAGAAAGGCTAATTTCTCAGAGGGGCACATTGATACAAGTCTACAAAATTTTTACATCTATTGATAATACGGAGACCAATAAATTCTTCATAGTAGACCACGGACGGGAGACCAGGAGGCATAACAAAAAAATTAAGAAGAAAGCATGTCACCTTGATATAAGAAAGCATTCTTTCAGCAATTGGGTTGTTAAATTTTGGAATGGTTTGTCACAGGAGGTTGTATATATATAAAACTGTATATATACATATCTTATATATATATATATATATATATATATACTATATATAATATACATTATATTGAGATATATCTCTCTTGGCATATAACGTATATATATATATATCATAGTCATATAATATATATATATAGATGGTATATAATGCATAATTAAACCGCAGTTCAATTTGTATTGATAAAATAAC
>JABUQX010093698.1:10000-12500 GCA_015478945.1 Trachelipus rathkii | reverse complement strand
CGTTACCAGGGCAAGTGGGATATCAATATGATGGCCGACTATTGTTGGAGCTTGATGAGGGATATTCCAGACGCCATGCACAGTAGATCGTCTAAGAAAAGAAAGTTACTACCATCGTAGGTATGCTTACATTAACTAAACCTATTCCTTTTATTACATTCATTGTTGTCCCATATTACCCTTTATTCATAGTTTGTAATATATGTTTTAACATATCTATCAAAGACAATGTATCATATCATTGTGATTTGTTTCTCTAATATCAATATCAATATATATATATATATAAATTTTTTTTTCTTTCTCTATTTTTTTTTTTTTTTCTTTTTATATTTTTTATTTTTTTTTCTTAATTTTTTTTTTTTATTATTATTTCTTATATTTTATTTCTTCTCTATGTATACATTATATAATATATATATATATATATATTTTATATATATATATATATTATAATATTATATATATATTATATATATATATATATTATATAATATATAATATATATATATATATATATATATATATATATATATTTATTTTCTATTTATTTTTTTGAGAATAATCTTAGGAAGATAAATCACATTATTGATACTTTTTTTGATAAAATGTTAAAATTCATAACCCTATGAATAAGGTATATGGGAACCAATGATGTAATAGAAGGAGGGTTTAGTTAATGGGTAGATACTACAATGGTTAGATTTCTTTATTAAAACGATCTACTGGGTGGCATGGCGTCTGGGGAATATCTCATTCAAGCTCCAACAATAGTCGGCAATCATATTGATATCCCACTTGCCCTGGTAACGTCCTTCCATGAACATCTTTGATGGAAGCGTTACCTCTATCACTACATCTCCTAGGTTTACCGGAAATTTGCTTAGGTGAGAATGTAGTAGCAATTATATCATTCTACTCCATGAATGAAACTGTCCTAGGGCATTTCTGTACAGTGTTGTGGTTTCGCTTTCCTGTTCCCAGAAAATTCTGTGCTACATCTGAAAGAGCATTCCACGCTCTTGCCTTTAACACAGTCAATTGTTGTAGCAAAGGCAACATCACGGAGGAGTGTCCGTATTTGTGGGCCATCAAATATCCCAGCTTTTTTTTTCTCGTCACTCAACCAGGAAACGTTTGGGAATATAGCGAAGATTACATCAATTCTGGGCCTTTCAAAATTGTTTCATCAACAAGTTTTTGTGTAGTGGTAGTAGATGATTTTTCTCTGGAGTGGTTACAGTACGATGTTCCTGCACCTTGGCGTCAAGGTTTCCCCCTCAGTGGCCATTCTCTTTGGTCATGTGGATCCTTTTGTCGTCCGTGTTCCAATGGCAGGAAGAGGGATATGTGAACTCCTGCCGACCGAGCAGATTTTAATTTTGATGGTGGCTACTCCTGTTGATATGTAGCTTTTGCAAATGTCTTGATATTTGCATACTCTCTTCCATTCGAGAGTCCTAATGAAGAAGATATCGGCCCTTGTTAACAAAACACTTAAACTGCTTTTTTGGATGTAATAAACAGTCGCACTCACGTACATGTAATGCTGGAGTCACATAGCGATTAGTAAGATCCTGCAATTACTGAAATACAAAGGTTCATCTGACTGGAACCTCGCGCTTCTGCTTCTCTGTTTACTATAAAATTTTATCCCCTTGTGCATGTCCAGTAGTCCCATTTTTATGCAGTATATATACTATATATATATATATATATATTATATAGTATATATATAGTGTATATAGTATATATATATATTATATATATAATAATATATATATATATATATATAGTATATATATATGTATAGTAAATATATATATATATATTAATATAGTATATATATTATAACTATATATTATATATATATATACTACTTATGAACGTACTATAACTAGTACCTAGGGCACTATATATATACTTATCGTACCCACTACTAATATACTCAATATCATTATATATACTATTCTAGATTTATAACTATAAATGATACAAATCTAGTTATACTAGATATATATTACTACCTACTATGGATAATCAACAATGCTAGTGGAATAATCCGACATATATAGTATTTACAGAATGATTAGATTAAAGTAACATTCACTATTACCAGTGTTAAATTGTGCAATCTCACATAACATATTTATATTAAATTAAATATTTATACTCACAATTGACTTACCTAGATACCGACGCAGTATAACTTACTGAGCTACTCTGTATGATTATTATATATGGGGAATTGTGAGTAACTCATATACATGACTAAGTAGTGCGCTACATGATAACTATTTTTGCTCAGCATTCGTAATGAAAGCATTATTGAAATGAGATCACCATCTACTTGTCGAACACAGAAAAGAATAAACAGAGGATGTAGATAAATTATTAACGATATCCCGATGATTATTATTAACATCGAGACAATCTAGACTCCGAATTATCTACATAATTTAGCGTATGTGATAGCTACATAACAGAGCTCATAACAAAC
>JABUQX010093697.1:27500-49732 GCA_015478945.1 Trachelipus rathkii | reverse complement strand
TCCTATAACTCCCCTATCCCCCCGATTTGTTAATCAGCATGTTAACTTTAAATACAATAAACTACAGTCAACACTATCTACCGACTCAACAATTTACATCCTGACCTGATACCTTTGTGCTTGACTGTTCATAGTTTGTCTGGCTTTCACTTCTGATCAAACTAGCTCCACCGTGCCTTTGCAAACCTTTTTATTTAGTATCGAAGGGGTGTGTAGGGTGATCAGGTGTTGATTTGGATGTCTTTACAGCTGATCGGTGCTTGTCCCTCAAGTCACCATCTATACTGCTCTGGCATCATCTAACAGACTATCTTAAACCTTGCGTCGGAACTCTCTGTATAGTCATGGTGGAAGAACCTGGTAGTAAACATCGTAAGTATTTGTTTCATACAGCATAATAAACAATAAATTTAGCATTAAGAACACCTTGTTAATCATCTTAATCCAATCTAAACATCAATTACTTATTACCTATACTAATTAAAAATGTGTTAAAGTATGAAATAAAATTGCCTGTACTAAAATGGTGCTTCGCCACAAAAAGAATAAAAAATTTCTGAGAGGATTTTAGAACATCAAAAGAATGTTTAGGCAATTTAAAGTGCCTGTTCATCAATGCATCGCAATATGAGTGGTATGCTATTAATATAATGCTTCAACATTACATATTATATATATATTATTATATCTATACTTATATATATACTATATTATATATATAATAATATTATTATATATATTATATATATATATATATATTATATATATATATCTTGTTTTTGGAATATCTTCCCCCTACTTCTTTGGCTAATAAATATGGATAATAGGATAGTAAAAAATAGTAAATTATTCTTTTCATAGCAAATATATGAGGGAAATGAGGATTTCTGCATCGGCATTAGTTCTAAGTAGGCGGGTTACGCCGGCCTGTATTAATTGATTCTTAAGACTTATAGTATGTTGTAGTTCGGATGGCGGGATGGCTAGTATAATGTATACCCCTTGCTCAAGGGTTTCAGGAAAACTTATGTGTCAAAACTAGTACTATTTATGTCATTATTCAATTTTCTTTCTCGTATAGGAGTAACCTTTTATCATTTTATCCTTTTCACATACTCTAAAAGATGTGTATTGTATCAAACGAGGTCATTCTATAGTTAAACTAGATGCAACTTCATTCAAAAAATTTTGTCTTTGTTTGGTCTTTATCACAACTCAAAATTGAAGTAATTTCCTATATTTACGTCTCAATTTTAATGCAAGACTGACTTTATATATCTTTTTAAAACTTTTAAAAAAGAAGAAGAATTTTACATGTACTTGTCTTTTTAATCATATTATGGGTTACACGCGTCTGAACATCCAAAGCAGCTTATATGATTGAAGTCTTTCAGGGAGACTGGGGAAAATTTCGGCCCACGAGTGACTTCTCTACAAGTCCTTAATCCTTCGTTGTGTATACGGTAACACTGTCATTGGGAGAGAAATAACCTAGTCCTTTATGGAAGAACTCACGTTACCATCCTAATTGGATTTTAGTCTGTCTTACTGCATGCTATATAATCTTTTTAGAGTCTTAACTTACGAAAGAATATAGTGTTTCAACTTCGACAAACAAAATGTGATTTGGTTTTATGCTAGGATCCATTTTATCCTAAAACTTATCATGAATTAAAATATGTTAAGTTGACTGCCATGAACGTATAAAATGATAGAGATTCATAGTGAAATGCGTGAAATTTCAGAGATAAAAATGTACATTATCTATAAAATCAATCTTTACTTAAATTTCTTAGCAAACTTGGCTTTTCCTCTGCCTGGAATAAAGTGATTTCTTTGGTCACTCTCTTCTTCTTTCACAAACTCAACTGGATTTGGTCTCGTTTTCGAACCTTTGTACGATGCGTTCTCATCATGTAGAAAGGTTGGCTCTGCTCTTCAAATCAGAGGATTCTGTAACAATATTTGCTACGGTTATTTCGTTCTTAAACAAAAGATAAGGCATTAGGTATTTATCTACATTCATCTTATCTTTTAGATACTATTTCTACATAGAAATTTCGAAAGAAGGGAGTGTATAGAGGGCATTACAGGCTCTTAATATATGCTTTGTTACGGTCATTTCGGTTACACGTCCCTTCCACTTGGGTTTGTTGCGCTAGGCTTGTAACAACTTTGAGATCAGTTTCCTGCTACCTACCAGCATGCATCTAGGGATTTACGATTACCCGTAGATCGGATGCCTCGCAACTGGCGGAAATGCTTGCTATAAATGCTTTGATGGTTTTCGGGTGAATTGCTCGGAGACGTCCTGTTCCGCTATCTTTTCGACCCTAACCTTAGAGTATTTTAAGTGTTAAAATGTTACCCGGCCCTTTCCTATTTAACAAGAATATTCTAGCAACCGATTTTATAAATCATATTATCTCTATGCTGTTTCTAACAGGGTAGAAAATTTTACTCACAAATGAAGAAACAAACCAATTTTAGTCCTAATCTAAATAGCTTAGAAATAAATCTATCTCTGTTCTATATGTATAGGTATATCGTATACAGACAGATATTCGTATGTGTTCACACACACATGCACACATGTATATATATATATATATATATATTTCTCTATATATATATATAATATATTTATATATATAACTATATATATATTTACTGTATATATTATATATATATTAATATACATATACCTATTATTATTTATATATTTAGTCTCCAAAGTTCCGATAAAAAATGACATCATTCTTGTTCTTATTTTAATTCATTATTAGTGGCTTGAAATTAAAGAAGGATTTTTTTAATCAAAATTAATATAGTGTGCTATAGAGGTGTAGTCACCTCTTTCTTCGGAATTTTATCTCGAATATACATAAAAGAAAAATTGATTGATGAAACATGCTATTCGATCAATTTAAGTATCTTTTTTAAAGGTTTTGAATTCCATCTTTAAATGTACATAAAAAGTAATAGAAAGGTTCTTGGTCAATCGCACAGATATAAACTAAACTTACTCTTTTATGACAAACAAAAATATTTACTAAAGGAATGGAACCGCGTTTTATACAAATGAAAACAGAAATTTATTCAAAATTATTACTTGAACATGTCTCATATGAGACTGGGAAAAATTTTTTAATGGGAATTGCACACTCATTCATGAGGGAGGAAACAGACTATTCTTATCGTTTGTAAATGCCATTTTTAAACACTTATATAAAAAAGAATGTATGTACAAACTATATATATATATAATATATATATATATATATATATTTTATATATATTATATATTATATATAATTATAATATATATATATTAATATTATATATATATATATTCTATTATATATATTATAAATATTATATATATATATAATATATATTAAATATTAGTATATATAATCAAATAGATATCTTGATTTTCTTTCCCTCATATGGTGTGTTACTCATTAAATTATTCCTCTTTAATACATCTCCCTCCCTAATTCTTCCTTCTTTGAATACAATTTCGTGCAGGGTATAAGGGATGGAGGAGGCATATCTCTTCCTTTGATGATAGGGGCTTCTCTTGGTGTCCCTCTCTATTTCTTTAAAAGGAGTTAATGATTTGGTGACATGTTTGCACCCAAGAATTATCATCTTTTGGTATAAATTGACACTGATATCCATGCTTTCTAAAACGTTGTACCAACATAGTCTCATGGGGGCTTCTAGGCTTATGTATGAGGAAACGGATCTTTTATATTGGTTTGCTCTGTCAAGTCAGTTCTTATTTCGCGGTAAGGTTTGGATCTCACCACCTATCAGGCCCTGATTCTTTTTTTGTTAACTTACATAACGCTATGGTTTTCTCTCTGGGGGGGACGGGGGGGGGGGGTGGGGGGCGATCGTTTAGCAGTTTGTCGTGTAATAAAATGAAAGGTTGAGGAGGTGTATAGGACTGTTATGGAGATTTAAACCTACTTGTTCTTTCTTGAAGCTTAAAAACGTATTGAAAATAATTGCTTGCATTTTTCGAATCGATTTTCTTTCTCTCAAGGTGATTCATTGTGCTGCAAATTCTTTGATTGACTTTGAATTGTTCTTTTATAGTGGTAAGGGTGTCTCTGTTTTTGGTTTGGACTTCCACGATGACTCAAAATATTGAAGCAGGGGGGAGATGAGGTACCGTCTTCCTGCTCGGTCCTTACAGTTGTTCATCAATTCTTTGGATTCAAAATTGTGAAGAGCGGAGAGAGAGGTACTTCCTCTGCTTGCTCCGGTCTCCCTGACTGTTGATTCTTCAGCTCTTCGGCTCCAACATTGTGAAGGGCGGAGGAGAGAGGTACTTCCTCTGCTTGCTCCTGTCTCCTTAACAGCGGTTTCTCTTGAGCGGCATCGTACAAAGCAAAACTTCCCTTACTTCTCTTAAGCGCAGAGGTCAAGACTTTCATCTCCTTTTGGCGCGGATGGCCGTTTGAGATCTTGGTTTATCTCTTTAGGTGCGGACGACCGTTCGAGATTTTCATTTATCTTTTTAGGCACGGAGGGCCTGTGTAGATCGGGTTCTTCTAGAATTGCAGCGGCTATTTTTGATACCTTTTCTAACAGAAATTTAACCTATTTACACTTTTTTCAAACACCTTATAATTTCATTTTCAACACTTACCATTTTTGGGGGGGATGATCGACAATCTTCGCTATTATCATATAGTGGACTTTGTCCTTTTCGAAAGGATTATCTATTCTTTTTGCTTTCTCTAAGTTGCTTTCATTAAGCTTTTATTGCCCAAAAATGTGGTGAGTGTTTGTTCTGGCATATATCAAAGTTAGGAATGCATAAGTGCTTCGTAGGACTCATGCATTACCTTGAGTTGTGATCTAGTAGATAACAAGATTCTGGCTTTATCTGCTTGGTTATTTCCTTCTTTCGAACTTGCCATTTGTCCTCCTTTCTTGTATGCAGCGGAAAGGGTGGAACGTTTTTTCTTTTTTTCATTTCTTTCTCGTGTCTTTGTTTTTTTCTCTTTTTTTATTTTTTCCTCCAACTTATTCTCTTTGTTGATACATTTTCTATCCATTATTTTTTATTATCCCTCTCTCTCTCTCTGACTCGCATTCTCCTCCTCTTCCCTCTCTCTCTTTCTCTAACTCCGTTTCTCTCGGCCATTTTACCAAAGCCTATAATATATGATATATATATTTATTGGTTTTATCCAACGCTTAAATTTCTAAAATGAAAAAGAAAATCACAGTGATTTTTGGAGAAAACAAGTGGTTAAATGAGTTTGATGAAGATATTAAAGTACTTTTCATGAAAAAGCTGGTGAGGGTTTGTAATATATTCATATAAAAGTGTTTTCTATATATAGTCTTTTACTTATAAGAAAATACGTAACATAGTAAGTCCACTTAATGAATTAAAAAGCAAACAGAAATGGACTGTCCATTTTTTATCGAACTTGCGACCTAAATATTAAACTATATAATATATATATTGTTAGCTAATATATATATTTTATTCATATATATATAATTATTATTTTCTATATTATATAATATAATAAAATTAGTATATATATATTACATGTGTGCATGTGGTGTGTGGAAACATACGATATCTGTCTGTATTACGATCCTTACTATCCATACTTATAGAACAGAGATAGATTTTTTTAAGCTATTATATTAGGACCTAAAATTGTTTGTGTCTTCATTTGTTGAGTAAAATTTATTACCTGTTAGAAACTCGCATTAGAGATTAATATCGATTTATAAAAATACGGTTGCTAGAATATTCTGTGTTAAATAGGAAGGCCCGGGTAACATTTTTAACACTTTAAATACTCTAAGGTGTAGGGTCGAGAAAGGATAGCGGAACAGGGACGTCTCGAGCAATTCACCCGAAAACCATCAAAGCATTTATAGCAAGCATTTCCGCCAGTTGCGAGGCATCCGAAATTCTAACGGGATATCGTTGAAATCCCTAGATGCCAATGATGAGTAGGTAGGCGGAAACTTGATCTCTAGTTTTTACAAGCTAGCTGCAACAAACCAAGGGAGGGGGGACAGTTGTAACCGAAGTGACCTACAAAGCATTATAAGAGCCGATATGTCGCCTAATAACTCCTCTTTACTGAAATTTCTATGTAGATAGGTATCTAATTTAGATAAGAAAAGTGTTATAATATAAGAAAGCTGTGATTTTTGGGTAGAAAAGTAAATGAGTTTGATAGAAAAGATATAATAAAGTTTTTTGATGAGAAAAAATTTTGTGAGGTTATTTAATAGTAAGAGAAATCTTTTAATCTTGGTTTAGCTAAAAATAGTAAATGAATCAACATTCATTTTAATATTTAAATTACTAGACGATAATACACTGTAAAACAAAATAAAAGTTAACTGTAGGCAAGTTATGTTTTTTAATTGAAGGTTGTTGTTAGTGAGGGTTCCTTTTGGCAATTGTTAACAAATGAATTTTATACAGTTTTAACTTGATTTGGAGTTTGCTATCAATTAAGAATCCAAAATTAAACTCAATTGTTTATACACATCATAACATAGATATAACATATAGCATATAATATATAAATATATATATATATATTATATTATATTACTATATATTTATAATATTATATACATCTCATATATCAGTATATATATATTAATATATATCTTTAATTTTAATTCGTTTAATAAAATCAAGAATGGCGAGAATAGAATCTCCGAAAGAAACATTTGCTTGTTTTTTTTGCTTTTTCAAGGGCATTCGTTCGATATATTACGCTCGTGCGCGTATCTCTGCATCTAATCCGTATTGAGCATGTAGTGAATTGATCACGTGCCAGGTAGGTCAACTCAAACTCTGGTTGCGTTGTGGCACACCCCCATATACGTGTCTGTACGTAACACGTAGTTTGGGTTACACAGTATATGAATATATATATATATTATATTACTATATATTTATATATTATATATATCTATATATAATATATTAATATATAATAGTCTATCTATATTATATTATTTATATATTATATAGTATAGAAAAAATTACAGAATTGTTTAAAATAAAAAGAAGATTGTATTTTATAGAAAAAAATGCTTTCCTCCATATCCGGCTTAGACAAATTGATTTTAATTGGATAACCCCAACATAGTATAATCATAGAATAAAATTTTTGATTTTTGTTATATATATATTTGTACTATATTCTTGTTACCACTATGGAATTTTGTATATACTACTACTCTATACATATACTGATAATATACTCATATATTTAGTATATATTAATACTATATATACAATATATATATATAGTGTTGTATATATATTCATTTCATTATATTATGATATCAAGTTTTTTTACTCGTACGAGAACTGCTATCAAAACATGGACATTTCTTCACTCCAAGTCTCCCGTGCGATTCTCTTTTTTCGTTTCCGCGGAGAACACAGCAACTGCAGCTTCGATTGCTCTTTCGTGGATGTGGTTTGTTTGTCTCTTTGTATGATCGGGCGGAGTCAGTTTTTTGTTTGTTACTTACGCCTCGCTTACACACACACTATTTTCTGTGGATAGTAGTGCACACTTATGCACGGTCACAGTCTTCCTATATGTATTATAATAAAAATTATAACATATATACTACGTACATATGTATATATATTATGTGCACAGTATTAGGAACAAAATAATCGGTTAAAACAAAAGAAAAATAACAAGAGTCTATTTCACACTTCTCTGTTTCTTACTTCTTTCGTTCTGTTCTTACAAACAAACTTTTACGTTTCATGTATTGATTCTCTCTTGATCATACGGTTAGTCGATGCAATGCATCCCACTCAAAGATAATGGTTATCATATATATAAAAACACAACGACATAGATTATTAACTTAATAATATTATATTAATAAATTTAATACTGAATATTAAATTAAGGAACTATATTATTGGGGGAAGGTTAAGTTGATTTTGACAAATTTCCTTGAGGTTTTTTTTTGTACTTTTCCACAAATTGAATTTAATTATTCTTGATTTCTTTGTATCAATCTTCAATGTATATTTTGTTACAAAGTTAAAATGGAATTTTAAACCTACTTGTGGGTTCTTGCCAATTGGTTTTTCAAGTTGTTAACTGTAGCTAAAACATTTCTGTTCTTCGGATCGTATGGAATTAGGAATATTTTAAAAACTTTGCGATATGCAACATTTATTTTCTTTTGATTGATTATCAGAGACTGAATTATCGATCGTGTATTTTTGTGACCTAGCTGTTTTACTATTCTCGAGTAGCTTATGATTTACCCCTAATTCTTAATTGGTATTCACGGCTTATTGAGATATAAAAAATATTTAATTAGAAAAACACTCCTACTTGGTTTAATTGGCCTCTTCGACGGCTTTCCTGATAGCAATGGCTTATTTTGTTGCAATTAATTGTCTGAAAATTGCTTATTTTGAACTTGTCAGAAGTTCGCCATTTGTCTTGAATTGGCTGTATTCTAGAAAAGATTTAGCAAAATTTTGTTCCCAACTTATTGTCATTTATTTATTCTAAGATTTGTTGATTATTTTATTTTAATTGTTAAATTATTATTATATTGTGGATGAGGGACTTAGTAGATGCATAGACACAGAGTTGTCTGATGCTAGTCGGATGCTCAAGCTCCTGGGTGAGCGCACCTTTGAATGAGCGTTATTTCAGTAACACATATTGGCTATTCCTTGCTGAGTTTCGTCTCATCTTTAGCACATACTTTCGTGTTAAACGAACTCCCGTTGCTGCCTCACACATGACACAGTTAATGAAGAGAAATAAAAGTGACAAATAAAAGTTATAAGTGATTGGTCCACAATTCCTTCTATGCGTTGGGGGACTCTTTCACCAACTGCGTGTATATGTATTATGTATCTCAATGGAAGCTTTGCAAGTATATCTCTTAATCTCAGGTTTTAAATTAGAGGAATACAACGTATAATTCATATAAGCCTTCGTTTTATCCTCTTATTAACTAAAAATACACAGAACTTTTCGGTTAATTCACACATCACTATTAGCAATAACAGCCAATAATAATCCAAATAAATCTCTTACACATAAGATACTCATAACATTTTCCCTCGCATAACAATATTAGAAGGAACCGCTTAGGAATAAAAAACCTAAAACAGAAAAAGTAATATCAATAAAACTATTCTTAGACCTTTACGATCTTAGCTGTAAGAAATATACAGAGTGTTGGATTATTAATTATTATTATTGAATTCTTATTATTATTATTTATTACTTATCATTATTTTATTATTATATTATATATTATTATTATTCATTAATATAACACATTTAAATAGTTCACACAGTTATTTGTTTCTCACCTAAGATAATCAATAAAAATTGAGTATTTAAATAAAAAACTCTAATAGTCTCTGGTCTAGACTACATCGCGACGAATGATATGAACTCGCCCGTATTAGTATTCTGGAAAGGAAACATTTATGAAATATCGGGGCACACAGAAATTAAGTTAGAGAACTTACATGGATATATATAATTTAGACTATAATTATATATAACTATATTATAACCATATAAATTATATATATATAATATAATTATATATTATATATATATTGTCTATTATATATTAATTATATATATATTCTATATATGGTTTACATACTACATATGGTATGATCTCACATAGTTGTATTAATTATTTATATTTCGTTATTTATTCACGAAATTATTTAATATATTTTGATGTGTTATTAAATAACTACAATTCGAACACTCTTTCTTTCACACTGAATTAGTCACTACCTTAGCAACACTCACACTAACTGTTTAGTATGGGCATTTGCATAGTTAGAATGAAATCCTTTTCGGCTTTCTCCTACCAAGGATTGGTGTTTTGCAAAGTCATATCGCTGGGCGGAGGCGTTTAGGCTATGTGGCTATAGAGTTTTGACTTTATAGAGAAAGGTATGAGAAACAAGATGGTGCCAGCGCTAGCAGAAACATTCCCAAAACCAGGAAATGAAGATATGGCTGTTAGTTGTTGGAAGTCGACTTTGTGTAGGAAGCCTGATTGAACAACTTATGGAATGTCTTGGTCGGAATGCCGTTCGCCCCGAAATGTAAACCAAGTGCAATAGCGTTGCCATTTGTCATCCTGATCTAGTATATGATTCACATATTAATATTATAAATAGTATACATATATTATATAATTGTATTTATATATATATATATATTTATATATATATATCTATAATACTACTATTATATAATTATATATATATTATATAATATATATAATAATATATATATATAACTAGATTACTATTTAATACTATATATATATATCAATACTTATATTATTACATAATTTTTAATATTACTTATATATATATATATATATATATTACTATATTATTAATATATATTATATATATATATAATTATATGTAGTTATATTATATATTATATTTATATTTTATATATAATCTCCAATATGTATATCTCAGATATAATAATTATATATATACTATTATACTTTAAAAATTTATTTTTTATTATTTTTATTTTATTTTTAATTAATTTATATTTTTATATATATATATATTATATATTAATATATATATATATATATAGGTATATATATATATATATATATAATGCATTGTTATTTGTAGTTCACCACATGTTATTATAATTATCTATTATACAAGAAGGATTCAAGATTATTTTTTCTATCGATAACCAAGTTTGTTAGATGATATACATCGAAGAAAATTAGAGCGAACCACAAGTTTTGTTTTTACAATGTGTAATCTAATTGTGTTAAATATGCTTTGGTAACGTATGCTAATGTTGCATATTTAAACCATATGCTTATAACACATATACATGAGTACACCCTAACACAGATGCACACGCGTATATATTAATATTATTATTATATATTAATTATTTTATATAGGATTATATCTATATTATAATATATATATTATATACTATATTATAATATATATATATATTTATAATAATGATTATATATTATATATATATATATTTATTATATATATATATAATATATATATATGGATATATAATATACTATTATACTAATATGATATTTTATATATATGGTGGAAAAGTTGTTGGTGGTATATATATAATATATATATTATACCTACTATAATATCTACGCTATCTATAGATTTTATATATTATATCATTATATATATATACCGGTAGATATAGATCAGGGCACTGACTGTGTAGGAGTCGACGGAGCAGTTATCCTTTGCTTAAACTATAAATAAATATTAATAACTTCTCAGGAATAAAAATTTTACATTAATACAATTTTTTATCTAATCTCACTTACAATTCCACGACTCCCCACTGATATATATATACTTATTATATTACTATTTTATTATATATATAATATATATTATATATATATATATTATATATATTTATATATATATATATATAATATATATTATTTTTTCTATATAATTTCCTGTCCCCCAGCTAGAGTCTTTTAAGGACACCACTCCTCCCACACATACAAATTATATAATTGAGTCCTCCTCCATAAAGCCATTCTTTCACCTGCACACTTTAACCAATTTATTCACGACCTCCCTCATCCCACTTCTCACTCTATAAAAATTAATAGTTATGCTGACGGTCTAACAATCACTGCACAAAATCCATCCATAAACATATCAATCAGAGAGCTGCAACAATTTATAATCCAACTGGAGCAGTGCCTGATCATAAACAGAATGAGTGGATCTCTTTAGAAATTTACTACCTCCTTACTTACCCCTGACAGAGGAGGATTTAACATCAACTCAGCAATTTTCCTATCAACTAATAAACTCCCTCTCAATAAACTACTTACCTACTAGGTTTGTCCTATCAACAATATCACTTCAAAAGCCACACATAAACTAAGTGCACTGAAATCTCTAACCGGTACAAACTTCGTCCTACATAAAGAGACAACACCATCTTATACAGACAATACCTCCACCCCTTCTTAAATTATGCATCACCTGCCTGGGCTCCCACAAAATCACAATCCATTATTCCTAAATTATAGAAACCGTACACAAAAAAACTCCCAGGATAAAACAGGCTTCTTTCACCTCCACACCTCCATCATCTACTAACCGAAATAAAATTTCTACCTTTAAAAGCACATCTTGACATGATAGGTTGTCAGTTTTACAGTAAATCACTTTCAATTGTTGACCCCTACATCAAACATTACAGCAAATCTCGGCACCTAGAAGGAAAAAATAATATCATGTACTATTTATTCTAACACATACAACATGCTCCACTACACCTCTAAATATTCACATTATTAAATACATCGACACTCAGTTAACTTTAAAATTATCTCCGCAATACCCAAATAACTCCAAAATTCAAGCAAGCCCACCTGAAATATACCCTACAGGACTACCCTTGAACCGTCAAACACTCGTAATACTATCTCGTCTTCGTTCTGGGCAGTGGGCACCATCCCTCCCTTCAAGAATATAAATTCAAAATTAATAAAGCACCCTCCCCCCTCCCCCGACTGGGAAAGATGCCTTTCTCTGAATAACGACGACAAATAACATCTATTACTATAGCCCCTGATTAACGATACATCCCCACGCAACATTCCAATGCGATCATTATAAGAGAACCTCTGGGCCGACCATCTTTGTTAGCACAATATCCTCGACGCTAGCCTATTACTCATATAACTAAATTATTCATATAACTATTATACTATTATACAAATAATTATATATACTTATATATTATACTATATATAATATATATATATATACTTAGTAATATATATATATATACTAGTAATTTATATAATATACTACTATATATATATTTATATAATATTTTTTTCATATTAATTAATATATAATATATAATAATATTCTATTATATACTTCTTAATAAATTTTATTTCACTATTATATAATATATAAATTTAATATATTAACCATTCTAATATCTTAATATATATAATAAATATTATATATAATATATATTACTAATATATATATATAATTATATATATATATTATATTTACATTATATATAATATTATATAATATTTATATTTTATATAATATAATTATATATCATTTATATAGGCATGTGTGTGTGCTAGAAATAAAATTCTGCTCTATAGTTACCGCATTGACATCTTGTTCATTTTTTTTCTGATCATCTTTAACGCTTCTTTCCTGATTCCTGTTCCTTCATTAGCAAGTCCTCGTCAAGACCTGATTTAAAGAACAAGCTTCGCTTTGAATACTCGACGCCGCAAAGAAAAAAAAAAAAATGCACAAAAATATATAAAAAATAAAAAAAAATTAAAAAAAATTATTAGTTAGACAACAGGTAACTTTTTATTGAAAGTATACATTCAAAATTTTTTAAACATATTCCATTTGTATATATATATTTATATTATATTATATAATGATAATATATAATAATATATATTATATATACTATATATATATAACCCTATTATATATATTATTATTATATATATAATATAATAATAATATAATATATTTAATAAATATAATAATAATATATATATATAAAATAATATTATATATATATAATATAACAGTAATATATATAAATATATATATATTATATATATATATATATCATCACACATATTATATACTATATAACTATATAATATATATATATAATATATATATAGTATAGATCAGATAGCCATTTGCAAGATTGAAAACCTATTGTATCAACTTAACTATATTATATAATAATATATTTATATATTCATATATACTAAATAATATTATAATATTATATAATAATATATTATAAATATTAATTATTAATTATATATATATATAACTATATATTATAAATAAAAAATAAATAATTTTTATTACTATTACTAATTACTATAATTTAATTAATAATAAATAGTATAATATAATATGAATAAAGTACTAAAAATTAATATAATATAATGGGTAATAATATAACTAATAATAATAATATAATAATAATAAATAATACATAGATCAGTGGAAATTTTCTCTGAAATTATTGACTTATCTGTTATTTTTAATACAAGAACGTAGGCCTTCAGAATTTTTCAAATTAATTGCTTATCTAGACAGACTTTTATAAGCTATTTTCAATAAAAAAAATTAAATTACACCTTTTTAATATTTTGCAATCTTCAATAGAAATAACCGAAAGACATTAAAACAATGTATGAAAAAATAAATTTAATAACCGTAACAGATAGCACTGATCAATAAACTGCTGCTGCAATTTGCATGCTTTGACACGTAAGAGAAACTTATCGCCTGTATATAAATAATATATAAAATATATATATATATATAAATACTATATATATATATAGACTATACTATATATATATATAATACTATATATACTTATATATTATATATTTATAATTATCATAATATTAAATATATATTATATACTATTATTAATTATTAATATTATATAAGATAAGTGTCGATGATTTTTCTTTACGCTCTGGCAGCGAAGGTTGTTAGTGGCCTTTCCCCATAATAGAATACTATAGGAAAAAATGAAAATTATACGTACGACAGATAGCAAATAATATTCACTCTTAGGAAACAGGGTAGGAACCAATAATTCAAATTATTTTTAATTATGCCCACATTTATACTAAAGTAGTTGTTTTTTTTATTTTTTTTTATAATTAGTATTTTTATTTTTCTTATTGATATAACTCTCACTTAATTTAGTTAAGATTTACCCATTTAATTTATTTATATATTAAAAAGACCACAGAGTGGAAGGTTACTACCCTACCCTACCCTACCCTAATGTATACCCCCGATAACTTATATTATATATTATATAATATTATATAATTATATTATAAATATATATATATACATATATATATACTAGATACTATAATATATAACCTATATAATAACTCTACTCCCAAAATATACATATAAATTCTTTATTTAAAGTTACGATATATATATCTTCATATAATTTAATCAAATATATAGTATATAATATCTAATAAATTAATATACTATATATATTTCATAAAAATTATATTATATACTATATATATATAACTAATAATATAATTTATATATATCGAGTATATATAATATACTATAATATAGTTATATAGGGATCAATATGGGTTATCTGTCTCAACCATCCTATACATATTGCAATTACATTAGAATTCCACAAACACATTTCATAAAAACGAGTAAAAATGGCGTAAGCTTCAAAGTGAAGCTATAGATAAGCAGATTCAACCCTTTAAAAATATTTAAAAAAAAAAGTTTAATATCTATGATACAAACTACTAACTCAACAAACCTATACTTAACCTGTTCTCTCTATAATGTAAGTTTATTTTTTGTTTACAATTTATTGCTCTCTGCATTGTATAAAAAAACACGCATTCTGGCAGCTCAAGAGCGCTTTGTTAGACTTATTCTTGATTAGTAGATTTAAAAAATACGACTTAGCTTAATGGAGGCAGATACACCCAACGTTATGAGCTATATATATATAATTATTCTATCTATATATATGTTACGTATATATATTATATATACTACTTATATATATTTACTCATATATATAATATATATATTATTCATATATATATATTATATATTATATATATATATATATTATAATTATATTATATATTATATATAATATATATATATATATATATGTTAACCACTTGAGCATATATATGCTCCATTGTACATAGAGTGACACATTCAATTTTTTTCCGGTTGAGTTCGCCAAAATTCGTTTAAAATTTGACCTTGGGTATTCATGTCTCCTTTTTGTACCGAGCAAAGAATGCATATTTTATGGTAAACATAATAAATAATATACCCTCGTTATTCAAAATTCATTACTTTATTTTTATATATCATATTATATATTATTATTATATATCTTAGATAATTATATATTATATTATAATATATATATCTATATATATAATAAAATTTTATATATTATATATTATTATATACTATTTGTGTTTATAAAAACAATATTTTTCCTCTCTCAGCAGAAATAGGGTAATGTTAAGGAGCAATTTTAAGATCTTTGTCAAGAACTTTGAGAAAAATCGAATTTCTCTGTCTATCTGAATGGAGGCATTATATTGTACAATCAATTCGCTAGTTTCCTTATTTCTATAACTCTTCCTATCAATATCTTGTCTTTTCTCCCTTTTCGCACCCTACTCTCGCCACGACCAATGATACCCCAGCAATAGACCGCAGAGATGGCAGGAGTCGAGTTCTCTCGGCCTCGGGGGACGACGGGGGAGGAACTTCGGTCCACCCTCTTGGTCCCACGTCGGCTAACCCTAAAATAATTTTTCCATGAAAACCGTAAAAAACTAGTTTTAATAAAATAATAACACTAAATATTCGCTCTACTTAAGCCAGCCTTTCAAAGATTATAATATATTATTATGTGCATATATTAAAATAGAAAAATTTCCCAGTAGCCTTCAGGGTAAAGTGTAATCTTTTATCCACGACAATTGCGATTTAGTGATCACGGAAATAAAATGTGAACTTAATTATTAATATATTTACATTCTGTATCACAAATACACTTTTGAGACTCTAAAATTTACTTGTAGTTGCATTACCAAAATACTATTCAGCGAAAGTTATAATTACAGAGCTATTTCGTTTTTGAAACAATAGTTTTAATATTTATAACTTAATAATCTTATTATTGAAATAAAACTGCGGGTGAACTGTCCGAATCTGATAGGACCAAAATTATAATAAAAAAGGATTAATATACAATGTGAGTCGGTTCTACTCTATATAAATTAAACCTCACTATATATATATTATATCATATATATATATATATATTATATTATATTCAATATATATATACATCATATATTAACTATTATATATACTATATTATATTATATTATACACCATATATATATATTATATAATATATTTAGGATCTTTGCTACATTATGCTTCTTTCAAAAATCAGTTTTTAGAATTTTTTTTTTGTTTTTTATCGTAACTATTGTTAAGTATGAATTGATCCTAACTCAATATCAATTTAAGATCGGTAACGGACATACTTCAAAAATTCGAAATATTTTACGTGTAAGACTCCGTCCAGTTTTATTTTTTTTTTCTATAAGATTACCCAAGGGTAAACGCAAAGATGGCAGGTTCGGGTTCTCGCGCTTCCGGTTGAACGAAGAATTAGGACTCTATTTCCCCTCGGGGCAGGGGTTCCGAGAAACCGCTCTTTGGTATTTGTGGTGTGTCGGGAGGTTCCTCCCCTCCCTGTACGGTGGTATGAGGAAAACGTCCCCCCTCTGTCTCGTCGGCTCGAGCCACCTAATTTTTTATATTTTTTTTTTTTTTTTTTTTTTTTTTTTTTTCTTTTTGCATTATTTTATACTTTACGCTTAAATACGCTGTAATTTCTTCAAAATGTGTAATTTTTGTTTTTTCTGTATAGTTTTTTTGTTATCTTACTCCTCTCTCTTTTGTTTGATAATTAACATTTTTTAATACATTATTTTAACTAAACAGATTTTAATAAATTAGATAGAAATCTCTTGTATAGTCTTCTATTGTCTTGTAAACTAAAATTTTAAGTTCTCTTCATAGATTTTTCTTTTTTTTTTCTTATAATACAGGTAGATATTCAAGAGTTTTTCTCTGAAATATGTTGTACCCCAAGGTGTAAAAAGATAATAGTTGGTCTTATTGATAAATTTTTTATATTACTTATATTTTATAAATTTTTTTTTATTTTTATTTATATTTTACTTCTTTATTTTTACCCGAACAATTTTCTTTTTTTTTTTATTTTATCATGTTTATTTTTTTATGTATTTTTATTTTACTTGTTCTCTTTATATAATTTTTTTTTTCTATTTTAGTATTTGTCTCATATAGTTTATTTATTATTTAACTCTGTTTTATTTTTTATTTTTTTTTATTTTTTTTATTTATAATTATATTTTTTAGATTTCTTATTATATGTAATCTTATTTTATTATTAATTTTTTTTTTTTATGTTATATATATTATTTATTATATATATAATCTATATATATATATTATTCGTCCTTCTCTTTCTACTAATATAATATTATTATATTTTTATATATTTTATTCTTAATATTATAATTTTTTTATATATTATATTTATTTATTTATTTATATGTTTATTTTTTGAAAGGTTTATTTTTTATTTAATTTCTATATAAGTTTTTATTTTATTTTTGAAGTTTTTTCTTATTTTCATTTTTTATTACTTTTTTTTTTTATATATTTTTTATTTATTCGATATTAATTATGTTATTTTTTTCTTATATTATTATTATTACTTATTTTGTATATTATATTAACCGGTTCAAATTTTCTTTATCATTGACTGTCAACCTTGTATAGTTCTCTACTTAATTTTATCACTAAATATTAGATAATTTTTGAAATTAAAGTTTATGTTTTTTATTGCATGCTTGAATACGGATATTTATAGTTTAAATTAATTTTGAAATTTTTTTTATTTTTATTATGAATAAATATTTCCCTGTATTACCATTAATTTTTGTTTTTTTTATTTATCTTTTTTTCTATTGATTTCTTTTATCATCATTAGATACTGGTAATAAGTCCACATCTTTTATTTTCTGCAAAATAAAAGAATTATAAATAACAATAATATATAAAAAAAATAGATAATACCTCCTTTGTGATTTTGTTCTCAATTGAAGATCATTTTTTAATTCTCATAAAAATCTATACTTTTGAAGCTTACATAAAAGTGATTTTTATTAGAATTAATATATTTTTTTTATTTTATTTTACTATTTTATATATTTTATATCTTGTTTGCTTATCTATGTAAAGTTGTTTTTTTATTATTTATATATTTTTTTTTATTTTTTATTTTATTTTTATTATTTATATTATATTTTTATTTATTAATTATATTATATTTTATTATTTTATTTTCATATTACTTGTCTTAGACAAAACTTATTAATTAGAGCGACCTAAATTAAATGAAGATTCATTACTAAAAGTATTACTGTTAGTAATTATATTTTTTTATTATTCATTTTTCTTTATATTTATATTTATTTATTTTTTTTTTTTTTTTATTATTTTTATTTACTCTTTTGATTGATAAATAAATTTCTATTAATCTATTTTATGTTTTGTCCTTATTTAATTTTTTTATGTTATATTATATTTTTCTTATAATTTTTTTATATTATATATTTTTATTTATATATAAAAAATATTATAATATTGTGTTCTCTTTTTGTAATTGATATGAACTATTTTATGTTTCGTTATTTTTATTATATATTTTTTTTATTATTTATAGATTCCATGATTTTAATATTATTATATGTATATATTTATATTAATATATTATATTCTATTTTTTTTTTTATTTATATTATTTTTTTATATTTTTTTTTTTTTTTTTTTTTTTTTTTTTATATTTTTTTTTCTATTTATACTTTTATATAATATATATATATAAATTTTATTATTTTTTCTTATATATATAGATTATATAAATTATTTTGTTTATCTTTTTATTTATCATTTTTAAATATATATTATACTATTTATATTATTATTATATTATACTTATTTTTTTTATTATTTTTTTATTATATATATTTTATTTAATTTAATATTATTTCTTTATTTATATAGATTATTAATTATATTATATATTATATCTATTATAATTTTTATTTTATTACTTACTTTTTTATATATTAATTATATATTTGATATTCTTAAAAATATATTATATATGCTATATATATATAAATTATCATATTAAATTTATTATTAATATATATTTATAGATTATAAAGTTTACAAATAATTAAATATTACTAATTTCTCCTAAATCCTTATAATTATTCAATATACTCTTAATAATTAAATAATATTTATTTATAGTATACTTCAAATTATTATAGGGCCTATACATATATATTACACAACATATTTGTGTATATGATATTTATATATATATATAGATATATTATTATATATTTTATATATATATATATTATATATTATTATATATTATATTATAATATATTTATTATTATTATATATGCTATATAGTCTATATATTATATATTATCTATATATACTCCAGTATATAATTATTTCCTATTATTATTTTATGGCAATATTATTCTTTCGGATCTATTTCAGAAGATTCATAAAAATAAATAAATAATTTATCTTTATTTTAAATTATTATAACGCATTTTCACTTTATTTTTATTGATATCAAAATCATAGTATTATATACTATATATTATTTATATATAGAATATATAATATATATAATTCTTATAAATATTATATTATTATAAAATATATATTATTAAATTAATATATATATAATATTATATCATATTATATGTGTAGGTGTGGGTGTGTATGTGTTCTTATCTATGTTGTACAGAAATTTGGAGAGTTACGTTCAAAAGCACTAATCTGACTGACTCGACTCTTTCAGAGGTTTCTATATGAGTTGGAATCTCGTTCTAGCTAAGAGAAGATATTTCATAAGGGGAGAGCGACCATCACTAGAAAAAATTAAAAAACCTGGTCCTATTGAGGATTTCCTTTGAAGGGCCCATCCAGAGAAACCTTAATCTGAAATTGTGTTTGAAATTTGTATATATATAGCTACCAATATCATATTATATTATATTATACTTATTATATATTTTTATAACTATAATATATATATATATATACTATATATATATTATATACTACTCAGTATATTACTATATATATATATTTTACTATATACTTATTTTATTATATAATATATAGTATATATAATATAAATATAATATATATGTATATATATAATATATATAAAATATTAATTAATATATATTTATATATATATACTTATATATGTATAGAATCTCTTAGCGTATAATTAAAATTTATACTATCATATATATATAATTAATATACCTATATATATACGCTATTATTAATATAATATTATAATATATATATTATATATAATATATATATCTATATACTAAATTATAAGATATATTATATATATATATATATAATATTATTATATTATATAATTTATTTATATTATTATACTATATATATACTATATATATATCATATATTATATATTTTATATATATTATATATATATAAATATTACTACTTATATTAAAGTATATATATATACCTAAAACTATATATTTATAATTATTATATAATATTATATATATATATTATATATACTAGTATAGTTTATTAATATATATATATATTATTATATATATTACATTATATATTATTATATATATATATATAATAATATATATATATATTATATAGTAGTTTATTATAATATTATATATATATATTATAATATATATAATATCATATATATTATATATACTTATATATATTATGACTATATTTATCGTTTGTTATGTGTGCGCGCAAAGCACGTTTGCAATTAGTATACACGTGTGTTAAAATGTTCATATGAGTGTGTGTGTGTGAATATGAGTGTATAAAATGTGTGTGTGCGTGTGTGTGTGATAATCATTCAAAAGAAGAAAATTAATTGAAATAATTGGAAATATTTTGATTATCCAAAGAGACAAGGGAGAGACCATAATCTCTAATTGTTACTCTCTATATATATATATATATTAATATAGTATTTTATATATTCTCAGAGTATATATTACTAATATGTTAATACTACTATCTATCTATATCAAATATATATGTATATATATATATATATTATTATATTCATATATATATATATAAAATAATTATTTATATATATATATAAGTATATAAATCATATTATATATATATATATATAGTAGTATATAATATATATATCTAATAAATACTCATATATATATTAAATGATTTCAATAATTTTGTAAAATTATATTATAATTATATTATTATTAAAGTATGTATGAGTCATGTCTACCAAGCATACACGACATCTGTAGTATCAATATCTAATCTATATTTAGAGAGTGTGTGATTGGTATAT
>JABUQX010093697.1:10000-12500 GCA_015478945.1 Trachelipus rathkii | reverse complement strand
TTTACTAATCGTATTTGTGATAACTACTGGTCTGTAATTTTTTGCTAGGGAAAGGTCTCCTTTTTTAGATATTGGGATCCCTTTTGCTGTTTTGAAAACATTGTGAAAAATCCCTGTTAAAAATGATTCGTTGAACAAGTTTTCTAAAGGGGCGGCTATTATATCAGCAGTGAGTCCGGTGATTACCTTCTTTACCTCAGAGTCTGTGATATGAACCAAGGAAAAATGTGTCTCGTAAATTGGTTGAAAAGTTTTGAATGATGTTTGACTACACAATAATAAAAATAAAATAAGAATAACAATTTTAATAATGATAAATATTAACTTAATGTTATCACTATATAATAAAATAATAAAAGTAACAGTAATAATAATAATAATAATAATAATAATAATAATAATAATAATAATAATAATAATAATAATAATAATAATAATAATAATAATAATAATAATAATAATAATAATAATAATAATAATAATAATAATAATAATAAAAATAATAATAATAATAATAATAATAATAACAATATATAATAATAATAATAATAATAATAATAATAATAATAATAATAATAATAAAAATAATAATAATAATAATAATAATAATAATAATAATAATAATAATAATAATAATAATAATAATAATAATAATATCAGAATAATAATAATAATAATAATAATAATATGTGTGTAATAGTAACAAGTAAATAAATAATGGAGTCGTATCATTAATATATATATATATATATATGTAATATCTAATATTTAAATGTAATAATGTAAGATGGATACAGACTTCACTATGTATATAATATATATATATATATATATATATAATAGGTATAATATAATAATAATATATATATAATATAATAATATAATATATATTTATATATATAATATATATATGTATATATATATAATAATATTAATAATAATAATATGTATATATATAATATAATAATATATATAAGATATATAATATATATAATAATATATATATGTATAATATATGTATATATTGTCAATAGCATAACCAACAATAATAATAATAATAATAATAACAATATATATATAATATATAATTATATATATATATAATAATATAACAATAACATAATAATAATAATATATGTATATAATATGTAATAACAATAATATGTAATATACAAATCAGTAACAATATGTAGTATACCTTAAAGTAGCCAATAGTAAACATGAATTGAATTTCAATATGTAATAATAATAATAATATGTATATGTATGTATTAAAGTAATAGCCTTAACCAATAATAGTAACAATAACAATAACAATATATATTAATATAATAATAATAATAATATGTAATATATTTATGTAATAATAATAATAATAATAATAATAATATATAATAACAATACTTTAATAATATATAATAATATGTAATAATATAACTTTAATATATATATAATATATATATATATATAATATATATATATATATACTTAATAATAATATAATATATAACCAATATATCATATATATAATATGTATGTAACAACAATAACCAACAGCTATATATAATAATGTAATAACCAACAATAATAACAATAACCAATAATATGTATGATTTATGTAATAATATAATAGCAATATGTATGTGCAATAACCAACTCTAGCTGTATATGGCATATGTAACAATAACATATGTATATGCCTGTATGCTAACTTAACTTCTTCTTCTTTCTTTACCATATATGTATACGTAATATTAACAGTTAATAATATGTAATAATAGCAATAATAATAATAATAATAACCAATATATGTAATAATATATAATAATAATATAATAATATATAAATAATATATATATGAAATAATATATATGTATGTAATAACAATATATATAACAACCAACATGTATATATAATATGCTAATAGCACAATAACAATAATAATAATATATGTAGCAATATAACTCAACTCTTCAACTTCTTCTTCTAATATGTATACACAGCCTTAATATGGCATAATAATAATATGACTATATATATATATATATATATATATATATATATATATATATATATATATATATATATATATATATATATATATATATATATATAAATTTCAACAACGTCTAAAGCTACCACCGTAACCTATTGTTCAGAGTGGAGGAATATTTAGGTGTTTGTAATAGCAAGGAACATAGCAGTAGTTAATGTCCTGTGTTCTTTATGTTCAAGGAAACGTCGTGTTTCTAGTAATTCAGAGTTATTTACCGACCTATACCCAAATAAATGGTCGACAGGAAAATGGATCGCCATTTGCAAAAAAAAAAAACAACAAAAAAATATGGTTATTTAGAGTTTCTGTAACGAATCCAATTAAACTTAACAACCTAACCTAACCTAACCTAACCTAACCTAACCTAACCTAACCACAATTAAACTTAACAACCTAACCTAACCTAACCTAACCTAACCTAACCTAACCTAACCTAACCTAACC
>JABUQX010093697.1:2500-7500 GCA_015478945.1 Trachelipus rathkii | reverse complement strand
GTTACTTTCTGATTGAGCAATGATATGATGGTGCAGAATCAATGAAGAAATGTTTTAGACGTGTTTAAGTTGTCGAAAATATCCAACGGCTTTATAAGCTCATTGCTGATCACATCAATTTGAAACAACGAATGTAATTAGGTACTATTCTATATTCCCAAGGTGGACTACTATTTTTAATAGAAAAAATAAGAATGATTATCCCAGACACAAGATGGACACAACTCACACGAATGGGCAAAACAAGGTGGATGGAAAGCTACGATAGATTGTTACGATCTAAAGAAGCTTTTAAAGCATTTATTGAGGTTTTAGAGGAACTTGAATGGAGTAAGATATTATTAAACCTTCTTCAAAAACTTCAATTTTTTTGATGTCTGTAATCAAAAGCAAATTTGTTATAAGTTTATATAATTATAAGTTTATATAATTCTTCCATTATATACTACATTACCATCTCCATAATTAGTGACAGCAACTGCTCTTAATCCTATTGAAAAGGTGATATTTGCTTTGAAGGATTCTCAAGTAAACAATCAATGAAACATTTTCAAACATTTTAGAAGTTGCAACAGAACTACTTCTTCTTTCTGTTAATGAATAAATGAGAATGCCTAATATGAGAATAAATGAAAAATTAAAAGATATTGGCTAATTACAATTTCTTTTCTGGATAATTTTTCAACCAGTTAGAGAGCAAGTACGTAATCCATAGATATATACTTACTAATCTTTGTAAAATCCCTCATTCCATTGATATCTATTACAAAAATTTAATTTTTTTAAAATAAATTTGATATGTACGGTCACATTTCGATTGTTAAGGATTTAATCATTTACCTCACTCAAAACGTTCACTCCAAAAATATATATTTCTCTACTCTGGAAAAGCTTAAAACATTCTTTTCATATTCTACAGGAGGAGAAGAAAGCCTAACAGAACTGGCATTAAATAGTGTTCACCATAGCTACACAATATAAACGGTGGATGTTATCAATCATTTTGTTATTAACAAGAGATCAAGACGAATTTTTTAAAGAAACAAAATAATATTTTTTGTATTTTGAAATTGCTATCAATGCTAGATTATTTTCTTTTCTTTTATTGAAGTAATATATATATATATATATATATATATATATATATATATATATATATATATATATATATATATATATATATATATATATATATATATGCTGCTTTATATATGCTATATATATATAGAAAATGATGCAGGTAACATCCGCATCCGCATCCGCACAATAAAGATCCGTGTCCGCGCTTTGCCTGGTGGTTGCGCGGATATTGCTACAATAGAGATTTGATTAAAATTTTACATAATAAAAAAACTTAAGAGGAATCTGGAAGCAAACTTTAAATGAGAGGCATGGGACTCGACTCAACTGTGTAATGATAACTCATGATTTCACTGCATGTTCATAATATTTGAGTCAACAGAGTCACATGAGATTAGGGGTGCCAAAAAAATTATCGCCTCTACAGCTTCTGTCTCCGATATAATACCATTAATCTCAACGCTAAGGAAGCATTTTGAACTATCTTCAAATGAAAATGATGATGGCTTAAAAAGAATGAAAGATGTAATAAAACTAGAGCCAGAAAGACACTTTGGTTCTGTGGAAATTAATGACCTTCATGCTATTACAACTTACTTAGATCCCCGTTATAAAGGCAAGTTTTTTTTTGTAACACAATATTAGAACAAGTTAAATCGGCACTTTGTGTTGCAGTTGAAAAACTTCAATCCGAACAGTCAATCAATTCGCCACCCATTAAAAGGAAAAAACGAATTCTACAGAACCAACACCTCCTAGAAGTAAATCAATAACATATTAACTGGAAGAATTTCTACAGTCCAGTAGTGACGAAGAAACACACGCATTACAAAAAGATGTAGTTCAAATGATTGAAAATTATCACCAAAAAAAATGATCCCATCAGTTGGTGCAAAGTTAAGCAAAACGTTTACACAGGCTTAAGTAAACTTGCAAGGAAATACTTGGTCTGTTCTCCAACTAGTGTTCCAAGAGAGATATTTAGCAATATCATTCATTATTCTTAAGCAAAAAGAGAAACAGACTCAGCAGAAAAAGCAGAAAAATGGATGTTTCTCAAGCACAACCTTCCTATATATGAATTTCAATACTAGTACAAAAATATATAATCCATTGTGAAATCTTTCATTAACGTCGATGGTTGGGGAAAGAGGTTGGGGGGATGCATTTGAGTTAGGTCCCCGTCCCGCATCCCGGTAAAAATTATAGTAATAGATTGTGGCTAAACTCTAAAAAAAAAAAAAAAAAATATATATATATATATATATATATATATATATATATATATATATATATATATATATATATATATATATATATATATATTCTTATACTTCTTAACTATTTTAACTATCCGCATCTGCATCCGCGGATGTTAAAATCAAACATCCACATCCGCATCAGCATCCGCGGATGCAGAAAAAATGAATATTATAACACATACTAATATATATATATATATATATATATATATATATATATATATAAATATATATATATATATATATATATATATATATATATATATATATATACTATAATTAATCTCAAACCCCTATATATATATATATATAAATATATATATATATATATTAATATATATATATATATATATATATATATATATATATATATATATATATATATATATATATATATAATCTATATATATATATATATATATATATATATTTGGGCAACCTCTGTATGCATAGGACGGTTACTAAAAAATTATAACAGCTACAGGAAAAAAATAACATTTTTGATTTTAGCAAGCAATTTCATCGATGAAACTTAAAAAAAATTATTTTATTCTAATATTTATTAATAACACCTTAAATATTAGTATAATCTTAGAACTCGCAAGTGCACGCTGTGATTGACCTTGAATCCTGTATATATTGATATCATAAGGTGTCAGATACCATTTATTTTTACGCTTTGGAGAAGATGTTATTTTTCTTTTTATATCCTTTTGGGGTTCGAGCCGACGGAGGGACAGACCCCGTCGTCCCCGAACCGAGAAACCCCGACTCTTGCCATCGTTCTTGTTTACCCGTGGGATTTGCTTAAAAAGAAAAAATTCAACATTTGGCACCTTTGCGTGCTCACTTGGAGTACGCGACTTCTTCGAATTCTCAGAAAACGGTAATATCATACAAGTTTTCCAACATTTTTAACTATTTTAAATTTGTCAAAAGCGTTATTTTATTTTTTTTTTTTAAATTTCATGGATAAAAATGTCTCCTGCATTAATAATTTTATTTATTTTCCTGTACCTGTTATGGTTTTTTTGTTTCGTGCATGTTGCTATCCCTGGGAATGACCATATATATATATATATATATATATATATATATATATATATATATATATATATATATATATTTATCTAGAGCTTGTTTATATATATATATATATATATATATATATATATATATATATATATATATATGCAACAAGGGAATATTTCCGTAATGATGGCAATTATTATTATTAAATTTACCATTACAGTTAATATACTTAATAACAGTAAATTTTAAAATTGAAAATGCTCCATTTCCCTCTCTCTCTCTCTCTCTCTCTCTCTCTCTCTCTCTCTCTCTCTCTCTCTCTCTCTCTCTCTCCTCTCTTCCCTTTTTTTTTTTTCTTCTTTTGCTTGAGATGGAATTTCCTCCAAAATTCTACTTAGGAAAAAGGTCCTGACAACGCAAACATTAAAATAGATTTTCTTAAATACACTCCGTACATACCAAAAGAAGTTATTATATATAATATATATATATATATAAATATATATATATATATATCACTCTTCTTTCTTTCATCATATATCATATATAATATATATATATATATATATATATATATATATATAATAATAATACATATATTATATATATATATATATATATATATATATATATATATATAATAATAATAACATATATATATATATATATATCTCTCCTTTACCTCTCTATCTACTCTGTTCTCTCTCTATATATATATATATATGACGATAGTGAAACGTGTAAGAATAAATGTTGTCAATGGTGATTGGTTTAGGATTAATAGCAGAGTGAGACAGGTTGTGTTATGTCTCCTTGGTTGTTCAATTTATATATGGATGGGGTTATGAAGAATTTGAGGTGGGGATGGCAGGGAAAGGTGTTAGAATGGAGGAGAATGGAGTTGAGTGGAGGGGTGCCTATTATATGCGGATAGTTTGGTTTTGTGTGCGGAAGTCTGAAGAGAGTTTGAAGGATTATTGAAGATTTCATCAGTCATGTGAAAAGGAGGGGCTTGAAAGTAAACGTGGATAAGAGTAAGGTTATGGTTGTGAGTGAGGGGACACTCCTCAGGGTGAAGTTATGTTAGATGGTGAACACCTGGAACACAAGTGTCTGAGTTTAATATTTAGGGTATATGTTGGATGAGAAGGGAACGAATATGATGCAGAGTGTAGTGGAAAGTTGTGAATAGCAGGAAGGTGGCAGGTGCAATTAAATCGTTGGTGAATGCAAAGGGACTAAGTCTTGAGTGTGCTAGGGTCTTACATGAGGGTATGTTGTTACCTGTGTTGTGTATGAGTAGTGAGACTATGGTCTGAATAAGAAAGTATAGATCTAAAGTTCAATGTGTTCAGATGGACAATCTTAGGGGTGTGCTAGGGGGTGTGAGAAGAATTGATAAAGAGAAGCGTATTAGAGTGGTGTGGTGTGAAGAAAGGGTAAATAGAGAATAAATGAAAGTATGTTGAAGATGGGTTTGGTAATGTGGAAAGGATGAATGATAGTCGGTTGGTTAAGCGGATGTATAGTGGTGAGTTTGTTGGGAACCGACCGGCTGGGAGACCGAAAAAAGTGGATTGAGTCAGTAAACGATGTCTGAAGGAGAGAAATGTGAGTTTGGCCGAG
>JABUQX010093696.1:52500-67522 GCA_015478945.1 Trachelipus rathkii | reverse complement strand
TATACTGTTAACTTATAATTACTTATATATTATTACATCATATGATACTAATAATAAATAATATATATAATATTAATTATATTATTTATATATATATATATAATATATTTATATATTATATTATATAATAACTATATATATATTTATATATACGAGATATGATATATTTTATATATAATTAAAATTTATTAATATATACTATAATATTATGATAGTAATAAATATATATATATTATTTATATATTAATATATATTATTTATTATATAATATATATATTATATACTATTATATATATATTAATATATATTAAATATATATTATATATAATATATATTCGTGAGTTAAAAATATAGATAAATAATCTATTATAAATTATATATATATTAGTTAAACAAATATTAATATTACTATATAAATATATTTAATATAATATTATAATAATTATAATATTATAATGATTAATATATATATATTTATATATATATTAATACTATAATATATATATCATATATTAATATATTATATCATATATATTACTTTTAATATACTCAATTAAAGCAAATCAAATTAAATGTTAATAAAAACAATCTAATAAAAACGTTAAATGCAATAATTTGACTCAATTTGTCGCTCTTAAATTTAAAGTTAAATAATAATAATATTAATAATAATAATAATAATAATAATAATACATAATAATAATAATAATTAATAAAATAATATCTAATAATAATAAATATATAATATATAAATATATAATAAAAAATATTAATATTTAATAAATATAATATAAGCATTATTATAAAATAATATCTAATAAATAATATAATAATAACATTCTAATAAAAATTTACTAATAATATAATAATAAAGTATTCTAATAATATAATAATAATATTAATAATATAATAACATTATTATATTAATAATAATAAAAATATAATTACATCATAATAAAAATAAATAATATAATAATAATAATATAAAATAATAACATATAATAATCAATAATAATAATAATAATAATAATAATAATCATAATAATAATAATAATAAGAGATATAAATAATAATAATAATAATAATATAATAATAATAATAATAATTTCTAGTAGAAGAAGAAGAAGAAGAAGAAGAAGAAGAAGAAGAAGAAGAAGAAGAAGAAGAAGAAAAAAAGAAACAACGCATAGAAGAAGAAGAAGAAGAAGAAGAAGAAGAAGAGAAGAAGAAAGAAGACAGAAGAATAGAGGAACAAGAATTGGAACAACACGGAAAAGAAGAATAAATAAGAAGAAGATAAGAATAAGGAAAAAAAAGAAGAAGAAGAATGAAGAAAAAGAAAAAGATTGAAAGAAAAAGATAAAGAAAAAGAATAAGAAGAAGATAAAGAAAAAAGAATAAGATAGAAGAAGAAGAAAAAGAAGAAGAAGAAGAAGAGAAGAAGAAGAAGAAGAAGAAGAAGAAGAAGAAGAAGAAGAGAAGAAAAAGAAGAAGAAATAGAAAAGAAGAGAGGAAGAAAAGAATAGAAAGAAGAAAACGAATGTAGGAGAAAGAGAAGAGGAAATGGAAGAGGTTAGAATATAGGAAAGAAGAAAAAGAAAAAAGAAAGAAAGGTTATAGAGAAAAGAAATAGAAAAGAATAGGAATAGAAGAAGATAAAAAATATAAAACAATTAAAAAAGAAGAAAATATGTAGAATAAGAAGAAGAAGACGAAGCATTAATAATAATAATAATAATAATAATAATAATAATAATAATAATAATAATAATAATAATAATAATAATAATAATAATAATAATAATAATAATAATAATGATAATAATAAAATAATCATCATATAAAAATGAAATCAATTTTGTGTTATAATAATAATAATAATGAGTTCTTCGCATCATTTCCTTTTAATGCCAACACCAGAGGAGCTAATGAGCTACCTGGTAAGAATTATTATTATTATTATTATTATATTATTATTTATTATTATTATTATTATTATTATTATTATTATTATTATTATTATTATTATTATTATTATTAGTACAATAACATTGTTTTTATTATTATCTATATTATTATTCATTATTTTAAGATAAAATGTATTAAATTTAAATAATGCTCTGCGAAATAACTCTTACAATATACTTAATATTTAAGTGAGGTAATTATTTATGGTTAAAAATATATAACACGTAAAAAAAATACACATATTCAATGTTATTTTTTTGTTTTGTTTTTTTTGCAACTTTTCTTAATATAAATAATTAAATAAATTCAATAAATAATAAATACTTTAAACAAATATCGGGATGTAAAAATATCTTATTATATATATATATATATATATAATATTATTATATATCATATATATATTATGATATATTTTTATATTATATAATTATATATATACTATATATATATATATATATATATTATATATATATATATATATAATATATACTATATATAAGATAATAAATATTAATAACAAAATTATGTTTTCCCTCTCCATTGAAAATTTTCAACGCTTCATTATTTTTCCGGTGAACATTTAACAACTCTCTTGAAAAAATCTTGGGCCCAAAAAAAAACGTTTTTCCCCCAAATTTTAATTAGAAAGCTAAATATAATTCCTTATCACTTTTTTTATCTTACTGATTATCAATCCAATATTCTTTGTTAATATCCGCTCCCCTTTCTCCTATCATTATGGAAACGGCGTTTGTGTTTCCCGACACCACTTCAGGCATTATGGAGGAGTTCATGACACGAGTCCCCTGACGCACGTTTATCTGCAAGTGAATTGAAGTGGGGTTTTAGTTGAAATGCCATGTTAAGAATGATAAATAATAGTTATGACAGAAGAAATTCGAGCTTGAGACTTTAAAGTGATTAACACGTTGTCTTCGTTGAATGCTTTATTAACTAGAAATACTATATCTTTACATATACGGCTTGATCCAAATTATTTATTTAAGCCTATAAACACAACGGTAGGAGATAAATAGATACCACGGTTTATTAAATAACTTTTCACCTTTCAAAACATTGATTTATACCTATGAATAAAGTTCCTTATAAAAACTATTACTTAAATTATATAAGCTTTATTTTTAAAATATTGATTTATTTTTAAAATGCTAGAAAAATTAAAACTTATTATTTTATTCTACATTAATACAGTCTCTTTAAAGACTTATATTTAATCCAATAATAAATAAATTCAAACCTATTATTTTATACCTATAAATACCCGGTTTATTCACACAACCTAGTATTTAACAAAATAAATTACAGTTCATTTAAAACCTATTATTTAACTCTTTGAATTCATTTAAAGCCTATTATTTAACCTATAAATACAGTTCATTTAAAACCTATTATTAGCCAATAAAAACAGTACATTTAAAACCTTTATTTGACCTATAAATACAGTTAATTTAAAACCTATTATTTAACCTATAAATACAGTTCATTTAAAATCAATCATATAATTTTTTAACCTACAAATACAGTTCATTTAAAACCTATTATTTAACTTATAAATATAGGTGTTAGAATGGTGGAGAATAGAAGAGAGAAGAGGGTGCCCTACCTATTATATGAGGATGATTTGGTTTTGTTTGCCATCTAAAGAGAGTTTGAGAGGATTGGGGTCCATCGCTGTTCCAGGGTGTGTAAAAGGTGGGGTTGAAGTAAACGTAGATAAGAGTAAGGTTATGGTTGTGAGCGAGGACAAACCTCGGTGTGATGTTATGTTGTTTAGTGAGCAACTGGAACAAGTGTCTGAGTTTCAATTTTTAGGATATATGTTGGATGAAAAGGGAACAGATGGTGCAGAGTGTAGTATTAAAGTTGTGAATGATATAAAGGTGGCTAGTGCAATTAAATCCTTGGTGAATGTAAAGGGGGCTAAGTCTTGAGTGCATTAGGGTCTTACATGAGGCTTTGTTGTTACCTGAGTTAAGTGATGAAACTATGGTCTGGAATATGAGGTATAGAGCTAAAGTACAATGTGCTCAGATGGACAATTTTAGGGGTGTGTTAGGTGTGATGAAAAAATTGATAAAATGACAGATGAACGTATTAGGGAGTTGTGTGGTGTGAGAAAGGAGTAAATGATTGAATAAGTGAAAGTACATTGAGATGGTTTGGTCATGTGGAAAGGATGGATGATAGTGGGTTAGTTAAGCGGATATATAGTGGTGCGTGTGCTAGGAATCGACTGCTGCGAGACCGAAGAAAGTGGATTTGAGTCAGTACAGGAATGCCTTGAGCAAGAGGATGTGAGTTTGGGCAGAGCCGAGAAGAAATGTTGCATAACCCACGGAGTGAATGGCGGTTTGTGAGGGGGTGTGGTGGTTGTAAGCCCACCTGGGCCACCGCACAGGGATAAAAACCCTTCATTGTACGAGATTAGCCATGTGAGGTCTCCGTCAAAGTCCGCGTTAGTAATGCTAAGTGGGATTCTTCTGACTGCGACGCGTTCTCACTATGAGGTATAAAAGGGCGGTGAGGCTGGGCTTTCTTTTCGACTTGCATCATATTCTTCTCCTACTTTTTTGTTTCCATGGCAGGTGACTGCACCTTACTCTCTAATTCTGGAAAGACCGTGGACTGAAGACAATATACTGATTTAGATGATGATGATGAATGATGATGATGATGATGAAAAATTTATTAAAAACCTATTATTTAAACCTCTAAATAAAGTAGTTCATTAAATTCTTTTTAAATGTCCAAAGAATCTCTGATACTTTTAAAAACCAATCATTTAACCTATGTCTACGGTTCATTTGAACCTTGTCATTCTTTATAGCTTAATTTTATCCAGTTTTTAAAAACTCTATTACTAAAAACCTAGGAACAAAAATTCTTTAGTATATTATTATAAACCTATCTGTCAACAGTTCATTTGAAACCTGTTATTTAGAACTTATAATTCATTTGATTCAAAACCTATTATTTTATACCTATAAATAGAGTTCATATTAAATTTTCTTATTTTAAGGTATATAAAAACATGTTTTTTTAAATTTACATTATTCAACTTATATACAGAAGCACTTTTTAAATGCTATTATTTAACACTTTTTAATACATTCATTATATAAGGGGAGACTTCATCAACTAGACCCACTAACTTGCTGAGAGAAAAATCAAAATTTTCACATTTATTTTTTATTATCTAAATTGTTAGAAAAATTCCTCCTGAACATCAATGGTGTACATTATTTTTTAAAATTCTAAATAGTTTTTTCTAGATCAGAAATTTATTTAGAGAGGTGTCGAACTATAAAAATTTTTCAAATTCCAGTCAAAAATTGCAATCCCAGGTTTAGGATCAAAAAACTGTTTTATTATATTATTAGATAAAATTCTATTATTTTTATATATATTCTCACCTCTAGCTCTCACATCTACGGATTTTACTCAGTCAAATAAATATGAAGCGGAGTCCGGAGCGGAGCGAGTCGAGGTTATGGAGCGAGTCTGTGTATAATATTTTTTTCATGAAATAATTTTTTTTAGCTGAAAAATTATTGATAGAAGAAGTGATGTAGTACAATTTTCAAATAGTACAGAATCCTTAGTCGGATCCGGATCGGATCCGGATCCGAAGTCAGAGCCGGAGTCGAAAGTCGGAGCGGAAGCCGACGGAGCCGAGTAAATGATTTTTTTTTTCGAAAGATATTTTTTTAGGTGAGACCTGCTGAACAATTTTCAAATAGTGCAGAAACTATATTCGGATCCGGAGCTGAACTGAAATTGAGGCTGGAGCCGGAGCCCGGAGCCGGAGCCGATCCTGGGTATCTGTTTTTTCTAAAATGATATTTACATCATCAACCGGCTTTCCAGCTTGACGTTCTGAACGTTTTAAAATAGTTCAGGTACTTTACTCAGTTCCGGAATCGAAGGTGCCGTAAGAGCCGGGGCCGAGCGGGAGCGGAGCCGGAGCCGCGCAAGCCGAGGCCGCCGCATGTCCTTCCATGAGGCACAGACATTTTTGTTGGGGATGCAAGGAGGTCATGGTTAAATTATTAAAATTTTTTCTTAAAGTAATATTATATACATTTTTTTATTATGTAAATATAAATATATAATAATATTTGCTGATTTAATAACATCAGATCACCAGTACAATTACAATAATAATTGCAGTTAAATCTTATTAAGTTATCACAAAATCACGAAATCCGGATGCTCGTAAGCCGGGGCTCGTAATGGTGAATAGTCACGGAAGTCATTAGCCGGTACCGCTAATTAGTCTTTAAGTATCGCATTGAATATCAGATAGGTTGATGAGATAGGTCCTGTCCGATATAAGCCAAATTATTTTTAGTACGTTTTCAGATATATACAGTTTGCATGTAACCAGAATTTTCAAAATAGTTGCTATATAGAATACTATTATATTATATTATATTTAGCTGGTAAATTTAAATCCTAAAGTATATATGATATATTTATATGTATATTTTATATTATTATATAGTATTAATATATATTTTATATGAAATAATATTAATGATATGAATTTCGGATGGTGGAGGAGGACAGATTGTACTCGTACATTCTGGTTATAACTTTGAAGTTTTTTTTAAGAAAAAAATTTATTTAGTGAAAATATTACCTGAGGAAAAAACTTAACTTTCTAAACATATGATGCAAAAGCTATAGTTTGGCACTAAATGCCCTTAGTCGGATCCTGATCCGGAGTGGCGGACCCGGAGTCGGAAGTCCGAGTTTCAGATCAGCAGACGGGAATGCATATTGTATATTGCCCCACGCTTGTAGGGTCAGTCCTTATTTTTTTCGAAGGAGATAGATATATATATTAGAGTGATCCTGAAGTGTAATAGTGCTCATGATAGAGATACGTGGCTAAAACACTTATAATATGTCCTAGAGAGTCTCTTGTAGTGAATCCGGAAGCCGGCATAGGCTAGGGAGTGTAGCGCAATGAGCACAGGTCGAGCCCCGTGAAACGTGTGAGGAGTGGGGCTTCTTGGGTCCCTGTGAATCCTTGTGTACTGATTTTGTTTGAAATAATATATGTCTGAATAGGTCTGAAGAAAAAATATATATTGTAGGAGGAGGAATTGCATCTTTGGCAGTAGAGGGAGGGTGTTTACCTTTAATAGTTTACTTCCCTTTGAACTTCTCAATAATTTACAAGTTAATTGGTGAAAAAGTTTGCTTCTTTAGGGGAGGGTTCTCGCGAGTTGAAGAAGTATAAAATCTCAGAAATGTTATTTAGTTCAAAGAACAGTAAATATTATTTTCCGGTTAAGAAATCTAGCACTTGTTATAAGTCATACCTATAATTGTAGTCCCAAATCTTTGAAGTTATTTTATTGATAAGATTCCGTTCGGAGAAATGTCGATATGTCCCTGGGAAGTGTTTTGTTTTTTGGATTTTAGTAACTTTTTCGTAGAGTTCATTATTTTCTTAATTATTTTTTAAAAGTTTCTACACATTTTATTCTCTTAGAGATCTTTGTCTCAGGGTTTTGTCAAAATTAAGGAGCACACCCAAAATTTTTACTTATTAATTTTTTCCTTTGAAATTAATATATTAACATGGGTGTAAAGTGCAGAAAAAAAATGCCACTTCGGCTCCTCTGGTTTTGGATTCACTCCCCTGTATATTATAGATCAAAAAACTAATATTCTCTGCGATGATAGATTTTTTATCTCTGAAATAAATAGTTTATTATTCTTTTTCTTTTTCAGCCGTGTACACAGAAATCGCTTCAATAACGCCACCTGGAGTCAAGAGCGGAGATCAGTCGGTGTTTGCAGTAGCCGCTTTTCGCAGCATTGAAGAATACGTCCCTGAAATATTAGTTAGGGAATGGAAGGTAAAAAACAACTTATGCTCTTTTAAAATGTCTACTATTTTTTAACAATATTTAATATATTCCATTAGTATAATTTTAAGAATTAGAAATCATTAATGTCGTACATTATAAAGAAACATAATATAACCCTTGACCGTATAGGGTCGTGAGGGTTTTAAGACAGAGTCTTTCTTCAATTTCATTTTTATAAACTTATATATAACGCCAAAATTTCTTAATATAAAATATAAGCATCATTAGCTTATAACTTCTAAGTCGAAAGCTAAATTTAGCTTTGAATTATAACCCCAAAATATATATTTTCATCCAACGCCTACTGAGGTATGAATAAGTACAAAGCAACTGAGTTGTTTCGAAGTGATAAATATGAACACAAAGAATCTTCAGTTGCTTGCTACTTTCCATTTCTTGGCGCCAATGAAAAATTTGAATTTTTTTCATAAAACTTAAAACATTCATGTTTTAAATATATTTTATAATAAAAAATTGAACAATATATCCTCAATTGAATATATATATATATATATATATATATATTATATATATATTATATATATATATATATATATATATATATATAATATATATATATTATATATATATATATAATATATATAATATATATTATATAATATATAATATATATATAATATATATATATATATATATATATATATATATATATATATATATTATATAATATATATATATATATATATATATATTATATATATATATATATAATATATATATATATATATATATATTATATAATATATATATATATATATATAACCTAGCAAAACCAAACCAATTCAAATCCAAAAACTCTTTACCTTACCTTACATAGCCTAACCTAACCTAACCTAATCTTACCTAACGTATCTTAACCTTACATAACTTACCCTAACCTAGCTTTATATCCACAACACATACATGTATGACGAATAATTTTATAGTTGCCGCACATGTATGTAGAACTTAGAAAGAAATTTGGAATTTAAACGGAAGAACCTTTAATCTTTATAGCCTTGTAGGTAGTTAACCATATTGACAACAGATATAAGTAGAAATTAGAACTAAATAGATAATTACTCGATAAAAAAAAATTGTTTTAATTTTATTTAAGTGTTTATAAAATGATTTATAAATACACAACAAATATAAAAGTAATTCGTGCGTGATTCAAATGTCAGAGAACCATAAAACCAAAATTAACTCAGCGAAGCATATAATGACGTATCGGGAAAACAAGTGATTTTGGGAATTAATGTGCATGTGGTTTCCGTCAAATACTTCGTCAAATACTTTCTGTCAAATCTTGTCAAGAATTACTTTACAGCAAAGTTGTAGAGATCAAAATAATTGGCTTTTATTATTAGTATGGCTGTGGTGCTGGAAACAAGAGCCGCAGAGCCGCAAGGTATGGGTGGAGCCGGAGCATGGGCAAAAGGTTTCTTGGGCTGAGCCGAAGTCGAAGCAGTAGCAAATTTACTTTACAATACAATAAACAGATCCGAAGTCGGAGTCGGAGCCGGAGTTAGAACCGTCCAAAAAAAAAAAAAAACTACTCAACCTTGATTATTAGTGTGAAAACAGAGACAGAATTAAAAGGAGTTAGATTTTGCTTTGGTGAAAATTAAGCAAAATATCCCGGGTTTGACACCACAGGCGTTGCGAAGTTGACACACCCATTCACTCGACTACCGCTACGGCTTCAAGAGAATTAGACGCCATAAAAGGATTTAAAGAATAAAGTTAGACTCGCCCTACTACACCACTCAATTGTATGGTACCCACCATACTACGCCATTCACCATGATGGTACCTTTAAGGGAAAAATTTGCTTCCTATGTCAAGGCTATATGCGGTACTTTTTATCTAACGAGAGAGAGAGAGAGAGAGAGAGAGAGAGAGAGAGTTTATTCAAACATTTACTCTCGCATTACCCTATTATATATATATATATATATATATATATAGTATATATATATATATATATATATATATATATATATTATATATATATATATATATATATATATATATATAATATATATATATATATATATATATATATATATATATATAATATATATTAAATTATATACTTATATATATATAATATATATAATATTATATTATATATTCATATATATATAATACTATATATATATATATATATATATATATATATATATATATATATATATTAAATATTTGATAAATTAATTAATTTGTTCTTAAAATATTTATTATCAAGGGCAATTTTATTTTATTTTTTACTGTACAATGTAACGGTTGTTTTTTAATATTATTATTATTATTATTATTATTATTATTATATTATTATTATTATTATATTATTATTATTATTATTATTATATTATTAATATGCATTATTATATTAGACATAAAATACATAGTTTATATATACTCCATGGTTAATTCAAAAACTCTCTCTCTCTCTCTCTCTCTCTCTCTCTCTCTCTCTCTCTCTCTCTCCTCTCTCTCTCTCTCCTCTCTCTCTCTCTCTCTCTCTCTCTCTCTCTCTCTCTCTCTCTCTCTCTCTCTCTCTCTCATATTCACGCATATATTAGCAGATTAACACATGCATGAATTCGTGAATAAAAACCTCAATGTAATTAATATGTATTATATTTATTTTAACTTCTTGTTCATGTTGTTCAGTCTTGGACGGGTTCAAGAGGGTTCATGATGGATCTCTTAGAAAACGGACTAATTTGTACTAACGTTACCTTCTATATCAAAGATGCTCCACTTGATGAACCAAGGAGTTTCTTTTACATTGTCACTACAAGGGTATGTATGTCTTTGTTTATGTGAAACAAATGTATCTTATAAATATTAATTTTAGTGTAAACTAGGAAAGGACTGTTTATTTTACCTATCATCTTATCCTATAAAGTAATTAGGTAGTTTAAGCTTCAAATTCCTATTACCCCTCTTTCTAACTTCGTTTTGTGATAAAGAATCCATTTTGGGGTCATGTCTGTGACGTCAGAGATTTGAGCAGAAAAAGGGTGAGACGCAATTGGAAGACGAATCAAGAGGTATCTTCAAAAGAGAAGTTATGCTAATAGAGAGTTTATAAGAGATGATGAGACGAAAAACCCTTTCAAGAAGAGCTATATGAGTGAAACTACTACATAAAAGGGCGGACGATACCCCTATGTTGAACCAACAACTGGGAAAGCGTACTCTATAAGTGAACGGATCCCACCGCTATACCGAGCGAGCAAGTGGGGTGTTGTAAAGGATTCTTCTGAGTACCTAGCCTTTTAAGAGCTTGTTTAGCAAGATAATATTAAAAGGAGAAAAAGTTTTGAGTAGTTTGCATTCGATGATAATGTTATACTCGTTCGGAAGATTACATCGAATAAATAGATAGATGAAGGTATTGAATTATTGAAGTATTGAAAATAACTAATTTTCTCGGCCACAATTAGAAATAAGTGAAGGATAACAGGTCAGATTTTCCAAAGTCATATACGTTTGTTTATGTTGCTTTAAAAAATATAAAATAAAGGTAGAATCATCTGAGTGGAAAGCAGAGTTGGGCAAAATCGTTCATTAGTCTGAACGACGAGTCACCAAAGATACGCAAAAAAAAAAACTAGATTAAGTATAACATATATTGTTGCATTTTTTCAACCGCCCCAATTTTAAACAAACAATGTCAAAATCACGAAAAGTTGCCAGATTCGCTAGATAATGCTGCTAAACGTCAGCACTTTTTTTTCCATAGTCTGATGAATCTGGCATCTTTCAATTGATTTTGACATTTCCTTTTTAAAAATTAAGACGGATGAAAATAAATGAAGCAATATAGTGAATATTTTATCTAGTATTTTTGTTTACATATCTTTGAGGACTATAATTTCGGACTCATGAACTATTTTCTCATCTTTAATGGAAAGTTAAGACAGTAGGTTGAAGGTCATCAATGAAAAAAAATAGAAAGCAAGAGATAGAATAGAACTTTTAGAAACACTAATATTTTAATAGATTCAAAGAATGAATGGTGGCCGTCTATAAGGACTACTACAGATGCACCAAAAAATTATATATATATATATATATATAATATATATATATATATATATATATATATATATATAATATATATATATATATATATATATATATATATATATATATATATAATATATATATATATATATATAGGAGGTAGAATAGGTGTAAATATGAAAGTTTGGAAATTAATACTAAAGCTTCTAATATGACCAGCGCCATAACAAATCAATCGCATAAATGTCGGAGAGAAGAAAACCAAGAGGCAGAGAAAGCAAAGAAGATCACAAGTCGTGCTATGCTTGCGGAAACACACACACACACACAGAGAGAGAGAGAGAGAGAGAGAGAGAGAGAGAGAGAGAGAGAGAGAGAGAGAGAGAGAGAGAGAGAGAGAGAGAGAGAGAGAGAGAGAGAAATTTACATTCTGAGGTAAATAAGAATAAAGATGTTTCAAAATCTAAAAGATTGAAAAATTTTGGAAAGAAGAGGAGTTAAAATTTCAAATCTGAGTCGATTGTTTATAGAAGTTGTTTTAATTTGAATCGGACTGTAAGAGCACACGTTTTCAGCAGAGATGAAAGATCGAATTTAATACGAATGAGCAACACATGGCATTGTACAAGCTCAGTAAGAGTACAGACAGGATTATACGCCTTAGTATTAAGTTTAGAAAGGGTAGAAGTCGCATTTTTGGAGGAAATTATAATTTAGACATAAATTAGTTGTAGAGAGTGCGCAGGAGGAAGAGGGGAAGGAGCAGCACCGAAATAGTCAAATGTTTTGTAATAGGCAAAAATTTGAGAGAAGAGTTCAGCGTCTGCAAATGAAAAGGCGTCCCCTCGATCGCCAGGAAAAAGAAAAGAAGGGCAAAAAGAAGATGAAGCAAAGTTATAGTTGCATTTTCATCAAAATGCCAAGAAGTACGAATGGAAGAGGGACAGAAATACTATTGCGCTGTCTACAGAGGAGAGAATTCTTGCTATAAGAAGGAGTAGGTTTTACAAAGTTTATCTCTTCTCAAACTCTGAAAATTCTTCTTCAAGCTCTTTTCTAATCTCTCTCGTTTTGCTATTTTCTACTTCTAATTCTTCACATTCAGGCCTTAACCATTTTTAAAAGGATTCTTTCAATCTTCCATTTTACCTCCAACACTTGTTATATCATCATCGCACTTACCCTAATAGTTATGTAGCAAAGCTTTTATTATATATTATTTATCCTACTACCTTTTGTTTTTTAAAAATTAAGGCTGATGAAAATAAACATCAGCTATATTAAACATATATATATATATATATATATATATATATATATTAGTGATGCAGCAGATGTCAGTTTTTTCGCATCCGCGGATGCGAATGCGGGATGTTTGCATTTACCATCAGCAGATTACTGAAAAGTTTGATATTATATATATATATATTATTATATATATATATATTATATATATATATATATAATATATATAATATATAATATATATATATATATATATAATATATATACTATTATATATATATGTATTATATATATATATATATATATATATATAATATTATAATATATACCTAATATATTTTCGGTTTAGCCACAATCTATTATATATATATATATATATATATATATATATTATATAATATATATATATACTATATATATATATATTTATATATATATATATATACTATATATATATATATGATAAAATTATTATTTAACCTCTATATACTATTTAATATATATATATATGTATATATTATATAATATATAATATAATATATATATATATATATATATATATAATTATATATATGTGTATTATATATATAGTATATATATATATATATATATATATATTATATATATATATATATATATATATATACTATAAATAATATATATCCATATATATAATATATATATATTATATATATATTATATTATATATTATATATATATACCTAATATATTTTCGAGTTTTAGCCACAATCTATCAATATAATTTGATTACCCAGGGGTTGCGGGGACGGGGACCCAACTCAAATACACCCTCCAACCTCTTTCCCCAACCTCCGACCTTAATGAAAGAGATTTTACAATGGAATATATACTTTTTGCACTAGTATTTAAATTCAAATATAGAAGGTTGTGCTGAGAAACAAATTTTTTCTGCCTTTTCTGGCGAAAGAGTCTTGTTACTCTTTTTCATCATATATTATCCCAGCATTGCTTAAATACTCTCTCACCTGGAACACTAGTTGGAAGACAGGCCAAATATTTCCTTGCAACGTTTACTTAAGCTGGGGGTAAAAACATTTTGCTTAACTTTCCACCAAATTGATAGGATCATCATTGGTATCTAGTCGTTTTCTTCCGGTGATGAGTTTCAATCATTCTGGCACTACCTCTTGGCAATGCGTGTGTTCATCATCACTATTTGACTGTATAAATTCTTCCAGTGAAATCTGTTATTGAATTTACTTGTAGAAGGGTGTTGGTTCTGAGATTTCGTATTTTCCTTTAATGGGTTCGGCGACATTAATATACTATTCGGATTAAAGTTTTTCAACTGCCAACACAAAGTATGTTTAACTTGTTCTAATACTGTGTTACAAAAAAAACTTGTCTTTATAACGGGATCTACAGTAATTTGCAAAAAAAAAACAGAGGTTCTTGTCCACAGAAACAAAGCGTTTTTCTAGATGCATTAGGTTTATTTCATTCTTTTTAAAACCGTCAGCATTTTCACTTGAAGATGGTTCAAAATGCTTCCTTAAGCGTTGAGATTTAATGATTTATACACCGGAGACAGGAAGCTGTAGAGGCGCTGACTTTTTGGCTACCTAATCACATTGTAACTCTGTTGACTCACCCAATTATCAGAACTTCCATTCTGTGATATATGAGTCTTCATTACACAGTTGAGTCGAGTTCCCATGTCTCTCATTTAAAGTTCTCGCCAACTTAACCTTGATCTTTAAGTTTTTTTATTTTAAAATAAAATTCTTTTATCAATAATATCGGACAATCTAGTTTCCGGCAAGATCCGCAGGGACAAAGCGCGGATGCGGATCTTTATTAATGTGCGGATGCTCCAC